>CAJNIZ010046739.1:0-39029 GCA_905231905.1 Symbiodinium pilosum
CCCCCCCCCCTCACCCCCGAGACTATAGAGTCCCTTCCATTCCAAGAAGCCCTGAACAGTACTTACTGGTTCTTAATCGGGACACGTTACAAATTAGTAGAGAAGCTGGGAATATACAATATAGGGATTACATGAGGGTTATATTCCCTCACTCCCTACTGAGTGCCAATATAAGATTGTCTCCTTTCGGTCTTCAGGCAATGTGTGCAAGTATGCGCCTAAGGGTGCACGTACATAATCATCATATACTTACCCAAAACCTATACCAAAATCACTATTACCCAAATCCCGAGTACCTAATTATTGGATACATGGACCCTCTGGGAGTATGCAAGTTCTGGCTCCGGCGGCACCCGTTAGTAGCGGGGGGACATCAGGAGGCTAGGTTTTGAGAAACTGTACGGCTGCCAATGAATTCTTCGTGCGTACCAAGTGTATGCAGCATTCCCATATATACCCCATTATAATGTAGTAGTATCGATTTGCTCTTCCATTATACCTATATAACCCCAATATATACGCCCTATAATCTCTATATAACCCCGAGGGTGCAAGAATGTTCCCCATGGCAACCTATGCTAGAAATGGGCTTCTTTTATTGTATGAAGTTCTTCAGGCATGGAAGACGGTAAACGGTTTTGTGGAACAGAAGAAGGGGCTAGTAAGCTCTGAGGTTGATAGCTCGGGGCGTGGGATGCTTTGCACTTGACTGCATCTTTTTCCGCGGTGGTTGACGCAAACCTCGCCATCTTGTTTGGTCTACTTTTTCCGGCGTGATTGCAGAAACTAGTGTTTTTTTTTTCAACGTGCACTTCCGTAGGATGTGATTTGTGACATGAGACCGCTCAACCCCAAAACCCAAGCATGCATGTTGACATGAGAAAGGTCTTCTAGAAAAGCCCTTCAGACCCAGCATTCCTGTTGGTCAAAAACATCGCACTACAGATTCCAGGAAGTATGCACTGCATGAAGTACACATCTGCTTATCCCAAACCTGCAAGCTACCTCCAAACCCCAAGTCCCCAAGTATGGTGGATGCTTAGGGGAATGCATGTTATTCAGCAACCTGATGTCGCTGAATACTTAAAAGATCATGGTGACTAGGACCCAATTATCCCTGGACTTACAACCCATTAGAACCAGTGATATATGACTGGGGAATAGTTATTAGGGTTTGGCTTAGGGTTCAGTAACCTCAACGTGTTCGAGGTGGACCTGGCAAGTCCCCGGCCTGCCCCGAAGGACAAGATCGATGCGCGGCTGCACGCTCTCCGCATAGCTGTTGTCATCAGCCTGGGGTACTGCAGAATAGGGTGTACTGTTTAGGGTTTCAGGGTTGATGCTGTAGGGGCTAAGTAGTTGGACTAATGGAAAATCAAATGGAAAACAACATCGACAGGACATGTAGACCGGGATGTAGGGGCCTAAATAACTGCCAATATAATGCAGAGGTCTATCTGAGCTACCTATAGGTACCACGGCTCTGTAATGAAACTAAAAACACAATATTTGTTTGGTCATTGTCTCGGCCAATATAATACACGGCTATACACGGTTTGCATTTGGAAGACGACCTGGGCGGGGAATCACATGGAGGATTACACACGCTGCAGGTGGACTTCTGGGAGTCCCTACACTATGTAAGGGATTACAGTAGTCCCCCCCCCCACCTCCATAGATTTAGAACCCCATCAGGCTTTGTGAGGCCCTATATAGTCCTTATTCTTATTAGCTCCTTAGACCCTGGCGAGGTACCTTTGGAAAAGGGGTGCTATGGCAATCCCTCACTAAGTATTATACGACAATTTGGCCATTTAAGGGGGGACTTCCCTTCTCTACGGAAAGAACCAGACAGCCCGGCTTGGACACCTTTTTCCAAACTTGTTTTCTATTTTTTTTTGGAGGGGGGGGTCTATAGGGATAATGGAAAATGAAATGGAAACTACAGGGATTATTAGGGTAGATGCCTATAGACAGCTAGACTATAATAGGAATTGGGGGTGTATTACATTACCCACATCAGGCTTATGAAGGCAAACTCTTGGCCGTTGATCAGGCTAGTACTAAATACGCACACTCCAAGTTCACTGTCGTTGGGTACAATACAGCGTGATCCGTTGAATGGCTTGTTCAACAAGTCAGACTTAAAGTACCCAAAGGAGCCTATGTACCTACATTGGGGATACTAGCAGAAACATATTACTAGTTCATCAGATAGAAAACCTTACTCTGTATCATATAGATACTTAGGACTTTGTTGGGTAGCTAGCGTGGGAAGATTACCAGACGATGTGAGCAAATTGTAGTAACCTGGACCCTTAGAGGGTTTAGCTATGGTGTAGCGTTTAAACAGCAGCGTTGGGATTTCACCGCTCACGGCTTTGGGCGTGTGAGGCTACAGCTACAAAACCCGACAACGAGCTGCCACCGCATGGGGATCTGTATTCGCCGCCTGGTAGGACATAGTAGGTACGTCCTACGATTCGGGTATATCTACAATGAACCAGGCGTTTGGGCAGCCTCTCACGTAAAAGCACTAAACTCTTGCGCTTATCCTCAACGTACTTTAAAGCCACTTGGAAGCTGTGTTGAGACTCTCAGGCTTTCCCTTTTTGCAAGGCAGCAGTCTTTGTAGCACTCTTTATAAGACTCTTTGAGTCAAGTTAGGTTCAGAGAGTATAGGGTCTGGGGTCTAGGGTACCTACCTGCGGGGGATCGCACTTGTGATCCCAATGGGCGGGCGCCCACAAATTTTTGTTTCGCCAAAGCTAGCACGAACAATCCTATCCTGTTTACGTATACTTTACCCCGCCGAGTGCCCGGCGTTCTGGAGAAGCTCCTGGCTTCAATTCATTTGTGTAATTAAGGCCCCGCTGTCTCTCGGGCAGCTAGCTGTTTTTCCGGCTCTTGTCTCGGTAGCTGCTGCTGCTGCTGCTGCTGCTGCTGCTGCTGCTGCTGCTGCACTGCTACTGTTGACTTTGCTACTTGGAGGTTCAAGGTAAATATGACCCCAGTATATCTGGTAAATATCACCCAGGTGGAAACATATTAGGTCTAGGTGGCTTGTATTTGAGTTTCTCAAGTACAATATTGCATTATGATTTCTCTGAACCTCTAAGTAGTATCAGTAGCAAAATGAGTGTGCTTGGGGTGCCTTGTATATATGACTGCTCCTGGTACTTATGCTTGCCCAAAACGGACCATATTTTTGAAAAGTATTTCAGGCCTTTGCGAAGTGATTTGCTTGAGCTGCCCGTCTATCAGCCCTGCCCTAAGCCCTAAACCCTAAACCCCTCAGATCCTACACCTCTAAACCCTAAACCCTGAATCACTCGTGAAGGCAACCCATACACTCCCCAAAGAGGGGCAACCTGGAAAGGTGCCCCTTATAGACTTCGATCCTTACAGGGTTTAGGGTTTAGGGGTTTAGTGGTTTAGGGATTTGGGGCAGAAGTTGTTGATTTCGAGTTTGTTAGAGTAGGCCCCAAAAAAACCAGTGAAGCCAAAGCTAAGCTGCTCACTCACACAGACCTACGTATATGTACAGGATTTGGGGATTCTAAAGATATAGGCCTTCAGGGTTCAGTGCGGCAACACAGCCCGAAACCCCGAATCCTAAGCTCCAATCCATCATCCTGTAGGTCTTACTGTAAACCCTGAATTCTACCCCCCCGAAGCTCAATTTCTTTTACCTAGACCCTCCCAGTACCCTTTAACAGGAAGCATAGGGTCCATATTACGTGGGTACTCAGGCTATAGAGGCTGCTTGGAGGATCTTGTCAGCATTTTGGAACAACTCAAGCCAAACGCATCCAGGACATGACGTTCAGCCAGCTTCGGGCCATTTTCTATATGAGCTACAGTCTAAACTCCTTAAAGGTGGCTTATATAGGGGATGATTATAGGGGAGTATTATAGAGATTGCTAAGGGGGATACTAGGAGTTTAGACAATGGCTCATACACCCCAAAACACCGTTTGGGTGAGGTCAGGTGTGGTTGCTGCAGTTTGCCCTTACATTGACACCTAACCCTGGACCCTAAACCCAACACCTAAAGCAACAACTCAAACGCCTAGACCCGCTCGCTCAATCCTAAACCCAACCCTAAACCCAAATCCTTAGCCCTAAACTCTAAACTCAAGACCCTAAACCCGATGAACTAGAGGAAGCTCCGGTGGTCCTGTACAAAGTGCGCCTGCGACTCGTAGAGGTCAGTGGCCTGGTGCACAGGGGGATCAGACATAGATCCTTTGGAGTTTTGCAGCAATGGCAGTAAGACCTCGTGGTTTAGGAGTAAGAGTTGCGGGCTCAGGTCCCTAAACCCTAAACCCCAAATCCTAAACCCTAAATCCTAAAGCCTGAGCCCTAAATCCTAAAACCTAAACCCCAAAACCTAAATCCTAAAACCTAAACCCCAAACCCTGAAGCCTAAATCCTAAACCCCAAATCCAAAATCAATAGAACCACCTCAGGTCTTCAGAGTTGGGAATGTAAGGTTGAGGGCTGAAGGTCTTTTGGTTTGGGGTTGCGGGTGAGGGATTGGGGGTCCAGGGTTTTAGGATTTAGGTTTTTGGGGGTTAAGAAGTTCTGGGACTTAGGGTATTTAGGACATATGGTTTGTGGTTTAGGGCTAAGGCTTTGGGGACTTGGGCCTTGAGGCACAGTGCTTTCATTCATGGTCTCCCCGAAGTCGCAGAAGACACAGCAGCACTCCCCACCAGCCCAAAGCCCAATGAATTCCCCTATGCCCTAGGGTTTAGGGTCAAGTGGTATAGGGTTTAGAGTTTAGGGTTTAGGGTTTGGGGGGTTTAGCTAGACTCTAGCCTGCGCGAATGTAGCAACCATACCTCACAGGTGCCACCCGCGCGGGACCACATGCAAGGATCATAGGAATCCAAATCATTGCTAACCCTGAACCCTACCCTAAACTCTAAAGGTTCATGGGCAGTTATAAGTGGGTTCTCGCTTGGACAATTCAACGTTCTAAGGTGGTCTACCCCTAAACCTGGAACTGCATACCAGACATCTCAATGAAGAAAGCTACTCGACGGTAGCGGAGCCAGACGTAACCCCTGTATTAATGCTCCATTCTGTATGAAATCTTATATGTGGTTTATAATCCCTCTGAACCCTAGACCCTATTTGGTTTACCAGAATCATCCTGAACCTTCAGGTTGTCACCCTAATCTGTGCCCCCGGGCCAAGCGATCCACAGCAGCGGTCAACGAGCGACGCATCTCGGCCACGCCGCGGCGCAGGTCCTGGGGTGGAAGGCTTTTTGTCATAGCTCTAAGGGCTCCAAATAGCCCAAGGTAGGTACTATTTAGAGGCATTGGGGCCCAATGTAGGTACTATTTATAGACATGGAGCCCCAGGGATAGGATTGATGGACAAAATCCTGCATGATCCTGGGTATAGGATTATCCTAAAGCTCCCAGGCTTGGGTATGTGGGGTCATGCAAGATTTTGTCCATCCACAAAGCCCTTGCACCGGCCATGCCCTTTGCGCCACCGCGAAACTAATACCTGAATCCCCAATCATGTAGAATAGGTTGTCTTACTGGGGTTGTGCGTCAGTATGTTGCCTACTTGTGGGGTCCAGGTATATAAGGCCTGCTAAGCCTTCATAAGCCCTGATAATCTAATAGCTCCTCACAAGTCCTTAGTCTGCTGGGGCCCATAGTAGCCGCATAATTCTGGGTGGATGGGATTAGGGTTTATGGGCTTAGATGGTAGGGTTCAGGTTTCCGGTGATTTCCAGGTACTAGGGGGATTAAGGGCTCTACGGTGGGATTAGGGCTGAGAGTTTGCTGATAAGAGCTCAGCGCTTTGAATTTGGGCTTTGGCAATAAATGCTTTCCGGTTATGAATGCGGCCTACGTATGTTCTGTTCGGGGGAGAGAAGGGGCCACATACGCTTTGGAAGCAGGATTATTGAGGATGTAGGGCTCAGGACCTGGCATTTATGGGGTTATGGGGTTACAGATTAGGGTTCAGGAGATTGGGAACTCAATGCAACTTGATGATTGCGTGGTCAGGTGTAGGGACAAGCGATAGTAGTGAAGGGGGCTAGATTACCCCTTCGTCTCCGGTCCAATCGAACCTTCCAAGAAAGGGTGCATCTGATGCAAAAGTACTTGGAGTATCTCGTGTTGAAGTTTGTACGTGTCGATTTGAAGTAGGAGGTTCCGGATCCGCTTTTCTTGAAATTGACATGAGAACTTGGGTCCTGATTCAGGCCTTCAAATCGCCGCTCATGGTCGGGAGCTGGGGTAAGAATGTGGGACAACGATGCGGCAGCTGGATATGACGTTGAATCTCAACTTGAGTCGTCCACTCTCCTTGTCATCCGCATGACCGAAGTTTTTGGACGACTTCAATCGACTTCCAAGTCTGGTGCAGCAGGGAGCTTCAGGTCGCATAGGACACAGTTTTTTTGCCGTGCTTGCCATCTTCATGCATAGGTTTTCTGCCTAATTGGCCAGCCACCTTTGCCGGAACAGAGCATCATGTTCGTAAGGTCTTCACAAAGACACCTGTAGCTCAGATCACCCCCAGAAACCCCAACCACCGGCCTCAAAACCCTTTCCGTATCCACGGTCCCTATCTATAAACATGAGCTTTCAAACGGTAATCATTTAGGAGGACCCTCCACCCCGTAATAGTGGTATAATAGGAATATAAGAGGACCCTGATATAATCCCTACTATCCCCTATAGTCACTATTACTGGGTGGGGGGGTCCACCTAAGTAATCATGTTTGGAATAGTGCGTCCCTCCCTGGTTTTCTGCGCCAAGCATACGGTACTCCTCCTGACAATAGAGCCCCTGAAAGGAGGCGAAGCTCTGGTTTTAAAAAGCCATGTGAGCTGTAGTCTAAACTCCTTAAAGGGGAGCTATATGAGGGATTATATAGGGGACTATTATGGGGGTTATTAAGGGGGATACTATGAGTTTAGACAAGGGCTCATGTATGCGCCCTATAAACGCTACTGCCTCAGCCATAAACCCTGTATCCTTATAAACCCTGTCGCCTCAGCATTCTACAGCCGAAGACCTAAGCATAACCCTACACCCTAAACGCCCCGCGTGGGCCTGAACACAAAACCCGTAAAGCCAAAGCTTTGCACCACCTCTCCAAGTCTCTTCACCCTGAAGGCTGAGGTACCCAAGAATCATTCCTGTAGTTTCCCCAGACCTATAGTAAACATATTTCTAATATCTCCTCATGACTCTGGGTTATACTATAATAAAAAAAAGAAAATCATTCCTAAATACAGAGTCATTTCCAAAAGCTCCATGCCGCAATCACTGTTTGCAAGCTCCTAACCAACTATGCCAATTTCGCTGGCACTTAGACCCTTTGGGCCTAAACCCTGCAGGCTAGCATGCCCTAGGCTTCTCAAGCTGCAAACCATAAACATTTTAAGCCAAACCTAAACACCCTTTACAAACATATCCCAACATAGGGATCCTTATCTTCAAAAAAGTCAGAATTTAGGGTTTAGGTTGGGGGGGGTTAGGGTTTGGGGTAGAAGTCCAAACTTGGGGACTTGAAGTTAAAACTTGCCTATAACACCTCCAAGCCTAAGCCCTACACACTAAACCCATGGGTTAGGTGGACCCCCCTCCCTGTAATGGCGGTATGGAAGAGATATCAGTGGACCCTCATGATATGTACACCATTATCCCTTATATAGCCACTGTTACTGAGTGGGGGGTCCACCTAACCCATATAGGGTTGAGGGTTTGTAGCTACGTTGTCTTACCTTAATCCCCACCCTAAACCCTAAACCTTAAACCCTAAACCGTAAACCTTAAACCCTCACCCTAAAGCTTAAACCCCAAACCCTAAACCCTAAAACCCACAGCGACCTTCAAGAGAGCTAAGGAAAGCACCGCAGGCAGCGCATCGAGCTCTACGCCAACGAGTCGTGCCTCGCTGGTTGGTGGCCCATGGAACTAGAATAAGGCTTATAAGGTTTATAGGGTTCAGGGTGTAGGATTTGGGGTTTAGGGTTTTAGGGTTTTAGTGTGTTAGGGTTTAGGATTTTGGATGGAACCCTAAGGGTCCAAGGACCCGAATAATAGGGCTTTAGGGCCCAAATAGCATTAATATTATAGTATGAGGGACCTAAAACGCTATCATTTGGGTCCTTGGACCCTTAGGACTAGAATGAAGTTTACAGGGTTTTGGGTTTAGGATGGGTTAGGGATCGGGTTTCGGGTATAAGGTTTAGGGGCCTCAATCATTGGAAACATGAAGCTAGTGCAGGGGTTAGATTTGGGTCTTGCAAAAGGTTTCGGGTCTTGTGTTCTAGTATATTAGAGGAGTTTGAAGGGTGTATTGCGTAGGTTTGGGGCGACAGGCTAAGAGTTAGGGACTTTGGTTTCACTGAGGCATTGTGTGTCTAGCTTAGCTCCACGGCCTGAAGATTTACAAAAAAATGTGATTAAGCCCTATAATCCCTAAATAGTAGTTTCCATTGTATTTTCCAGTATCCCAGTATACACCCCCAAATATAACCCCAATGTAACACACAACCTAAAAGCCTCAGCACGAAATTTCAAGCGGTGGAGTGAAGCTCTTCAGACAGCATGGCGATGCATAACACGCGGTTTAAAGTTTCGGATTTAGCTTTCTTAAGGGATGCACTGCCCAGAAACCACTATAAATCTGGGAGCGTTGAAAGAACTGCATAAGTGAGATGCCTAGCCCTGCGTCACAGCTGCAGATGTTGGAGCCCGTACTCAGCCAGCCCTACTCAAGGACACCTCCATGGGTAGTTGTCAGGCAGCTACCCTCATGGTCGGAGGGCGGAACCCAAAACCAAAAACCATAAGACCTGAATCTTAACCTTCCCTCCCTGAGACTTAAGCCCTACACTCCAAACCCTAAGACCAGAACCGCCAGAGACCCTAAACCCTAAACCCCTGAACCCTAGACCCAGTCCCTAAACCCTAAACCCTACACCATCCTAAACCCTAAACTCCTAAACCCCTAAAACCCTAAAACCCTCTAATCTGGAGGCCTTCCGGATGTCCTGCACAACCTCCTGCTCCGGAGAAGCACTGCTCTCGGCTCCAACAGACGCTGCCTCGCCAGATATACAGCTTCCTGAAATTCTTTGCATACAATACCTGCAAGTCATTGAAAAGGCGTTACCCTAAACCTAGACCCTAAACCCTAGGATTTTTCAAGATTTGGGTAGTCTCACTTGAAGGGTGCTGGGGAGGTGTTGGGCTTAGCGCTCAGGAATTTCTGCAGAGGGACATATTGGTAATTTCCCAAAGTAGGGGTACCCCAACATAGACCCAACACTATAATCCTGATTATAGGGACCCCCCAAAAAAGGTACACCTGATTTTAGGAATCCTCCATTTGGGGAACCAGGAAGAGATTGTGGGGTTGCCATTGAGGACCCTATACGGACTGTTTTGACTGTCACAATTCTCATCATTGCAGAGGACCTTCGTACCCAATAGCTGGAAAGGGTTTCAGGTTCAGGGCCAGGGTACCCGAGACTGAAATACTTCTCTCAGGGTCCAAGTACCTAGTAAGCATAATATACTTACCCACAACCTATACCTCTAAACCTACACCCTAAACCATATGATTGCCCAAATCCCAAGCACCCCAATTATTGGGTACTTGGACCCTCTGGGTTGTGCTGTCTGAGAACCCAAAGGGTTCCAAGTACCCGAGTGTTAGCGGCCGAAAATCACTTAGAGAATGCTTTAGGGTTTAGGGTGATTTGGGTACTTGGAGCCTCTAGGAAGTAGCTTCGAAGCCCCCAGGCAATTGCAGAGTTTCTGAAAGTAGGGGTTGTGGCGATTACGGGACTCGAGCCCCACAAGCTGGGCTGCTGTTAAGGAACTTGAATTAAGTTACCATACCGTGAGTATATAGTAGAACATTCTTATTATAACAACCCACGAAGAGTTCTCTCCCGGAAGTCGGCAGTTGGCCGGTAAGGCCTATGAAGCCCTGAACCCTAAACCCCTAAACCCTAAACCCTACTTTAATACAGTAGCAGGGGCGAGCCTTCTTTGACCTTGGTTATCATGCTGGAAGCTCAGAATGGGCAGGGGGCCAATCATGGCCCAGGGATATGTGCGAATGATGAGGCCTAGGGTTTAGGGTTGAGGGTTTAGGGTTGAGGGTTTAAGGTTTAGGGTTTGGGGTTTAAGGCTTAGGGTTTGGGGTTTAAGGCTTAAGGTTTGGGGTTTGAGATTTCGGGTTTAGGGTTGAGGGCTTAGGTGGGGCACCCCGTTGAGGATTGCAGAGGGATTGTCTTCAGAAACTCCCATACTTGCCCGCACACGCGGATACATACATGTGTACATACACAGATAGCCCTGCATCCTGAATCGTGCGTTGCATCTAATGTCAACCTAGAAGTCACTCTCTTGATTGTCTCCTCTGTGTGCTACATAACTAAGGATGTATAGGGACATGTAGGGATGTACAAGGATTCGAATGGATGCATCGCGATGTGAGGTTTGAGGTCCCGAGTACCCAAGCATAGGATCCTTCTGAGTTTGGTATGTGCTCCCCTTTTACCAGGCAGAAACAATCTCAAGGCTCATCAGGGATGTAGATTTTGAGGTGTTGAGGGGTCCAGTTTACGTTTTTTTTTTTGGGGTGGGGTGAGGCTCAGGGGGTGCAGCTCTGAATTGCTACTCTCGGCCGTTGTTTCACAATCTATGTTTTGGATGGGAGCACTGCCACGCGTGATACCTGACTGGAAACTTCCCGTGTCGTCTAACACCAAGAAATGAAGCCTGCCCAGATGCTTTCGGAGCTCACCGCATCAGGAAATCAATTCCCCAAACTGGCGAACGGCGAACGTACTCTAGAGTTCTGACGACGCAATACAGTCCAACACCACGGTAAACATATAAACCATCCACTACCATCTCCGACGTGAAGTTCAATCATCCCCAATGTCACATCTCTTAACCCTGATTAAACCCAAAGGTGTAAGGAGGACTGTGGTAACTCTCTGCCCCAATAACCAGGGCTAGAAAAGTTTGACCTTTCTTTTTAGAGACCCCAAAAGGAGGCCCAAAAGGGTTCAAGTTCTTCCGTTGGCTAGGCAAGGTAAAGTCTGCGGAGCACCTCCATGGCCAAACGTCGAGCGTCGGAGGACAGGGCTACTTCGCCTGGTCAAACTGGGTCTTACCCCAAGGCTCAATAGCCCAATGTAGATTCGGGGTTTAGGTTTGGGCTTAAGGTTTAGGGCTTAGGACCTAGGGTTTTGGGTTCGCCAAGGCTCCCAATAGCCCAATGTAGGTCGTATCTATAGACTTTGGGGCCCAATGTAGGTGTTACTTCTATAGACTGGGAGCCCCCGGGTTAGGGTCATGCATCCGGCGCATGGGTGTTTCGGAATCTTTGAAAGCAATCCCTATTGAATCCTTGAGGGGCCTTAATCTTGTAGCACCTGGGCCCTTCCTTTTGTAGAAACCGTCTGCAAGGGGCGTCTGTAAGGTTGGTATCAGTGATTGTGGGATAGGTGTTGGGAACACAGGTACTTGGGCATTTGGTAAGGGCTTGAGGGTCAGGGACCTAAGGTACAATTATTTCAGGTTTGGGCGCTTGAAGTCAACCCTTTCTAGCTGTCTAAGTCCTTTTCGTGGGGATTTGAAGAAAAGTGTATTGGGTCTAAACCCTAAACCCTAAATCCTAAACCCCTTACCTGAAGGCCAAGGCCTTAAACCCCAAAACCTCCAAACAGTGCATTAATCCCTTCTCACGAATATTCAACCCCCCCTAGCCCACTCCTAACATTCAATGTTCTCCAAACAAGAGACGTTCTGTACTCATAGGGTGCTCCTTTAATATTTGTGGGGGGAGTTTTTAATAGTAGTAAGAAGGGATTAGAAGCTAAAACCTGAACATCTCCCTCCGAGCTCGGCTGCGAAAAACCGAAGGCTCGTGCCACTATGCCCTTGGATATTGTTTATGGAGGAAATCTTGCATGACCCCCTAAGCTCCCTGAATCTTGCGGATTACATTAAATCAAGGGATGCGCCATTCCCTACCGAATTCTTGTTCCCCAAATTAGGGAAAATTCATATTGGGACCCGTAGTACAGATTATTACTAATAGATGTTCCAGAGCATGGCGGGGTCCCCTGTAACAAATGCTTATAGTAAGGATTTCTGTACCTAATTGTATATTAACATAAGGCAACGACAGTAATCTGTGACTCTACATACGCCAACCCACAACAACAAAAACCCTATTATGCCCACAGCCCCTTGGGGCCCGCTTGTTTTTGCAAAGCACGCATATCCCTGAGGCTATAAGTGTGTAATCAATACTTACATTGGCCCCTAAACCCTAAACCTATAGTAAACCCTAAACCCATAGTTAATACCCAACGTACAACGTAGACGTCAACTTCTAATGTTTGCGAGGTTTAGTACCTGCTTCGAGCTTCAGGGCAAGCATAAACCAATCACAGCTGTACTTACTTACTTATACCTTATAAGGTGTAGGGGTTTAGGGTTTAGGGTTTATGCGGGGTCTAGGGCCCAGTCATAATGCCCCTACGTCCCCTAAGATTGTTCTAAATGAGATACAAGTCCCAGCTATGATTGGTTTATAGATACGCTGAACCTCCAAGTAGGGCTTACAGGATTCCCGGGTGGGCATGTTGCCATTACGGCCTTCGTCCCGCTACTTCCTTCCCCAAGTATCGTTCGCAGTGCAGGCCCATTTTGCACCGTTAACTTGACCAGGCTTTCAATCTAAATACCATATAATCTGGATGTTTTCTGGGTACCCAAAACCTGAATACTTGGTATTCGGTACCTAGACGCTTAGGGGTATACATTCCCCAAAACAGATCAATTACGCATGGGACCTTAACCCTGGACACTAAACCCTGCTACCTTCATCCCAAGGCCTTCTTGCCTGCTGGATCCTGCCCAAGAACCTTGGGGCCGAATCCGCTATCACCAAACCTTACTCCCCAACACCCTACCTGAACCCCCACCTATATTTAGGGTTTTTGGGCCATTATTCTACCTACTTTGGGGGGTTTAGGTAAACCCTAAACTCAATTCATAAACACCTAAAAACGTCGATTCCCCCGACAAGTAATAGGTACCACAAGGGACAGTTATAGGTAGATTAAGGCTCTATTTTTAGGGGCTATTACTCTAGGGGGGATTGACCTAACCCATGGGCCCCAAAGTTCCGATCCTAAAAGCGCTTCTGATCCTATAAAAACGATGATAATCTTTTGTGGTTTGGTTGCTGAGGATAGGGCTATCCACGGCATCCGCTGTGTTCTGCCTTAGCTTCAGCTTTTCATTTTGGAGCTGCGGTCGGGTGTTGTACTGGTCCTACTGTATAGACACGATGTCGTGCTTCGGGTTTGTAGGGTTTAAGGTTTTAGAGTTCGGGGTTTAGGAATTAAGGACCTGATTGGAACACTCTGGAACTTGTTGATTGTGCGCTGGCATGTTTTCTCGGTGTGCAGACAGGAGGCCTGAACAGCGACCCCAAGATACTAGGGACGGCATTAGCATAAAGACTCCCAAAAAGGTATCCCTAGTTTTGTTACCCTTGACAGAACCTTATGTAGCAACCCCACTTCTGATTTCAGGCCTTTGCTTGGGGCTCCGGAGCTTGGTGGGGGCTGGGTCATGGGGTTTAGGGATTACCTGAACTCCAAAAGTATGTAGAATCATTGCCTTTTGGGCTATCTTTAGGGGTTTTGGGCTATTATTTTACCTACTTGTGGAGTCCAGGGTGGGATGAGAGCTGGTGGGTTGGCTGGCTTCACACAGGTTTCTGTGAACTGGATACGTCAACACACAGGTTGCTTGTGGGGGGAGACTTTTGTCAAGGACCCTGCTGTTTGAAGAGGCTACGCAAGGATCCGGGTTCGGAGACGTGACACCTTCATGGCAAACTTCTAGCCAAACATGACAGAGAGCTCAATCCTATCAAGTTCTGCTCTAACACCTTTTATTTGGTTGAGAACTTATCTTGGAATGTAGGCACATGCATCGACAAGACTAAGGTCTTTTGTGATGCTCCGTGCATCGTCAACAGATTAGCTTCGATTCAATACAAGCTTATACTGAACCTGTCCAGGAACGACCCCGACCGTAAACCCCCAAACCCGAATGTAGACCCCTGATTAATACACCCCCTCACCTCAGTAGGAATTATAAGAATTATAATAGGGATCCTAAGATTTAGGCCCTTAAAGGAGGGGGGTTTATAAATCATGGGTCTACATTACCGGCAAAGAAGGGTGCCGAGCTGCTTTTGCTCAAGCTTGCTTGAGACCATGACAAGCTCATCCTTCGCAGGAGTAGATGACAAATGCTGGCCATACCATGGCTATAAGGGACACGGGGATTACCAAGAAATAGGGTAGGTTCCTTTTTTTTGGGGTTCCTAAGAATGATGACTACACTGTCTTGGGGTCTATGTTGGAGGCCACTCATTTACACTCATGTAGGCTCATGTAGGGTATACCTTGGATAGAACTCATATGTTTCTTACCTATGCATACGTTGCCCGCCAATTGTGGGTTCCCCAATCCCCCAATAGCCCCCGTTGGGTTCCACTCTCCTCGGGCTTCTTTGGGGATAGCAAAGGCTAGTTCAGCCCAATTTGGTGGCAAACTAGGGGAATAGGAAAGAGGCACGATTTGTTCCAGGTCCTTTATAACGGGATCATAAGTCGGATGTGTATACTTAATTATGCCCGAACTCAGGGTACTCATTACTACCCATGATCCTTCAGCTAGGGAACCCAGGAGCAAACGTTTGACCCCCGCACCCTGGGTGGCGCCGTTGGGGCTTACTTCGTGGCGGCTAGTCGAGAACAAAGGTATGGGCTGTAGGGACCACAACGGGTGACTACTGTAGGGCCGTAGGGATCCATACCAGTAAGCCAAACCCCAAACCCTAAATCTTAAAGAAAAGGCCACTTGCAAGAACATCTGGGCGATGAAGACTAGTGACCCTAAACTTTCCCAGCATGTTACAGCGGTCTCCAAACATACATGGGAAGGTCCTCAAGAAGCTGAGTTGCTGTTCAGGAACTTACACTAAGTTTCCGTAATATAGGTATGTAATGCATCATGTATAGGGCCTCCTTCTTTTATGGTAACTTGACTTAAGTTCCTTCACAGCAACCCAGGAAGGAGGCCTCCTTGGATCCTCGCGATGTGATGTGCAGAGTGGTGAGGGGATTATGTCCTAACCCTACGGCCGTAATACCTAAACCCTAGATCCGTGATCCTAAATCCTTAAAACCTAAACCATAAATCTTAAACCTTAAACCCTAAATCCTCAATCCTTAAACCCCAAACCTTACACCCTAAACCTTCCCCCGCAAGACATGGATGGGTACAGTTTAGAGAAACTCACACATGGCTTCCCTAAGTGCTCAGGTACCTCCTGAAGTATACTAAACGCAGGGGTGGAGGACAACCTATAGAAAAGCTTCTGAAGAAACCAATATGATGTATCTTCATAACCTTCATATATGTATATATATATGTTATATACAATATATCCATATCTATATATTTATATATCTATATATCTATATATATGTATGTATATATACAGCTTACAGTAAAGTATAGGGGCAGTAGACCTCTTGCTCAGGAATCGCTGCAGGCTTTTTCGAAGTACCCACTGATGGTGACAAGAAAACTAGGTGTTCATCCTTCGGGAGGGTTATTCTACAAGGACTTTTAGGCAAGGATGTTCCCCCTTACTATTTTTACTGCTATTAGTACTATTACTATTAGTATTTCTATTATTCCCCACATTCACTGTGGGGTTCTAATTTTTCTACAAGGTCTTTTGGGCAAGGCCGATGCCCCTTGTTAGGGTACATGTTGGGGTTATATTGGGATAATGGGAAATAAAATGGAAACTACTGTAGGATGGGGTTATACTGAGATAATGGAAAAATGCAAACTACTGTAAGAGGGGTTATATAGGGGTTTTATTGGGATAATGGAAAACAAAATGGAAACTACTATAATATAACACTTAAGACTCCTGTATCATCTTTATTCGAGAAATTAGTCGTTCAGGGCTTCTATACGAGGAATTGGCTCTTCCATTCCCCCCAAACAAGACTTCCCGGAAAGGACTAAAGGTTCTATGACTTTGCCAGCCTCTTTGTCGGCGAGGGTTCGTCGAAGTTGCCGATTCTCTTGCTCCAGCGCAGCCTTTGCTACAGTCGGGCTTGCAGGCTCAGGGAGAGTAGGTATGCAGCTTAGGTTAACCCTAAACCCTAAACCCTAAACCCAGGGTCCAGGGAGTAGGTTCTGGAGACGATTATGGGGTCGTCAAAACCTGGTCCTCGCTACAGAAACAACCCCAAGGCGTAAGGTACTTGTCAAAACCTTGTCAACATTGATAAAAAATGAAGCTATGCCCAAGGTGTAAGGTGCTGAGGGTCCTGTAGGATTTTAAAGATCAACCGCAGTTGAACCTACGGGTGTTGCAATGGAAGATCCTCGCCCCAATGACCCCCAATTCCCTGAAAGTAAACACTCCCAAAAACTGTATAGTTACAGATAAAGACATCACCGTCTAAGGCGCCAAGGACTCAAATAATGTGGCTTTAGGGCCCAAAATCCTACAATCTGAATGATATTTGGGACCTGAAGCCCTGATATTTGGGTCCTTGGATCCTTAAACCCAATCAAACCTTGCAGCTTCTTATATAAGCCCAATAAAAACACTTTCAGCTATTTGGGTCCTTGGACCCTCTGGGCATCATTCCACCCACTGCTTCTTGCATCGGACTCTGCAAAAGCTGCCATATCATTCAGGAGGATCTGTGAACTCTCTCGAATCACCCCTTGGTGCCTCCTGAACTATTATTTGCTTAAGAACCCTTAATGAAAACAATATTCAAAATAATATTCCCTATATTACCTTTATAAGGAAGAATATTTTTCTTTTTTGGGTGGTGCTTAAGCAAATAGTAGTGAATGTCAGCTCATATTTTGGCATGCCACTCCCTGGGGCAATGCATCTCCCAAACCTGGCATACGCCACTTGGCTAGCTTGCTTGCTTGGAGCAGAAGGACAAGGCATTGAAGTACAGGGGCTCATAGTGATTATCTAGGGGTATTTTGGGCTGTAAAGGGTTCAAGGACAGAAGGTCTAAGTTCTGCGCCACAATCCGTACAAAGCTGAAGCCTATAGATGCCAAACCATATCTGCAAACCCTGAACCCTCTGGATGCTGACGATGTTACCTGCGACACTGGAAAACTGAAACCACCGACGCTTGACAGAGCTATGGTCCAGGTTTACAGGGTGAAGGGACTGAACTAATCTAAGGCCATAGGAAGTACCTTTCTGTGCATTTCAGTTATTTACCCTTTGTTTCGCTTTTCTGTAATGTCCTCTGGGCTTGCATTTGAAGACAGCCTTCCGTAGCAAACTCCTTCCGCCAGCATCCCATTTTAAACCCTAAACCTTATATACCCTTGTTACAGTAAGTATTTGCGCACCTGCGTGGCAGCCGCCTCCTCGCGCTGTTGCTGCGAGACCTGGCGGTGTTTGGGTTTCGGGCCGTTTGGGGCTTCGGGCTCTCATGCTGCCACATTTGAGCTATAGTCTCATTTCGCGTAGTACCTGAACCTAAAAAACATGTAAAGTAATGACCTTTTTGGGCTATGTTTAGTGGTTTTGGGATATAGCTTTACCTACTCTTGGGGTCCAGGTACTGTTGATGAGGATGAATACCACAAGAATATCAGCAAAGGTAATCTGATAGTGATAGCAAAAGTATGTAACGGTAATAGTAAAAGCTGCCTGTTGTGAGGGGGATCCCATGAAAGCATCTTTTGAACCTTTTATGCCCCTAACTAAGCCTGTAAGTTTGAGCTCATGTTTAAGGCCCGCATCAATAGTGCAGACTGCCGAAAACCACACCAACCGCTGGCCCAAACACTTCAGGTTTGTTGAAGGTTCGCAACACCCTTAATGATCATAAAGCCATTAACAACACAAAATAGACCGAAAAGGGAAACTGTCATAGCAAGTAGTAGCGAGGAGGGCCAAGCTCATTGTAACATATGAGCTATAGTCTAAACTCCTAGTATCCCCCTTAATATCCCATATAGTAGTCCCATATATAATCCCCTAAATAACCCCCTTTAAGGAGTTTAGACTTTAGTTCATATTGTAACCATGCGCCGGCCTTTTCGAGGTGCGCCACACGCAAGCGCAGCTCCTGAGGGCGCACACACTAACCCAAGGGTCCAAGTACTTTATAATCTTACCTAGAGGGTCCATGTACCCAATAATTAGGTACTTGGGTTTTGGGTAATAGTAATTTTAGTACAGATTTTGGGTAAGTATATGATTATTAGGTACTTGGACCCTTAGGGTTATACTTAACGAGAACCTGTACCATAATTACTATTACCCAAAAACCAAGTATGAAATTATTGGGTACTTGGACACGTAGGGGTACAGGATTTGCTGCATCCTAGGCCACAGTTTCGAGCCGTTGAGATTGTTCGGGCTTTAGCCTTTGGGGCCTCAAGAATGTTGGTCATGAGGTTTGCTGAAGCACATCATGAACAAGGGTTACAGCAAGTAGGCATGAAGCTGGTTTTGAGGACCTTCCTAGATCGTGGGGATGGAGGCTTACAATGAAATGGTGCGCCGGCCATAACGTATCTGCAGATCGGCTGGGGGACATGTACAGTTTAGCGGATAAAAGGGGACAGTCGAACAGATCGTTTTGTATAACATGCTGCTTAACGGGCGTTCGCCAGAAGTGTCCACCTGCCTAGGACGGTAGTGCAAGCGTTCTAGACATCGGGATGACATTCTATGGCGATTTCCAAAAACTCAGGACCCCTGGAGGGGAGTCCCTGCATCAGGGAATCACATGCATTGCGATACTGGGCACCCGGTGTATGAAAACCCCATATATGGGCTCTTACACGAAGTTTGTTCATACCTGGAACCTATGCTGCAGGCTCGGACATGCTCCCTCTCCAAGAAATTTTCAGGGAGCTTGAAGATGACTATTACGGGGATTTTGCTGACACCGACACTCCCAACAGATGAGGACCTTGTAGCCATGACGTGCCTGTGGGGGGTCCCAATTTGGGGGAGGGGGGGGGGGTGTGATTACACAGGACACCTTTACTCACTCTTGTCTCGTGACTCCAAGCCTACATTTTGAGTCCTAAGCCCTAAGAAATTACTCCAAAGAAGCAACGGATCCCTGTAGGCGCCACTACTTCGCTCGAGAACAACTCTTGAAACCAGCCTCCACAAGCGTGACAGCTGGGTCTAAACTGACATAGGAAGCATCCTTTTGGGGGTATATCCGGAGCTCCAATCAGCCCAATGAAGCTACTACTTGCAGACGCCACAAAGACTGTAGCATTCTTAGGCCGGGAGTTCTTTTTTGCAAGTGACGTAAGCTCTACACCCTGACCATTTCAACCCTGATCACTCAACGCGAAATCCTTAAATGCAAGAACCTGAATCCCAAACCCTATAGATCCTTATACTAACCCTTTCTATCTACTCAAGCCCTACATATACTCCCTTTGAAGGGACCCTCACCTCTAAACCCTAAGGCTTTCCCGCCTGTGGCTCCACCACGGACAGCTCCTTCTCGCTGCCCGTTGCCAGGCTTTCCAGCACTGAGATGCGCTGCAGCCCCTGTTGAAACAATGACAATGATAGCTGATAATCCCAGCAATAATTAATACGTGAGCGAGAACAATGTTAATGGGAGAACAAAAAACGGCAATAGTAATGGCGTGCGACGAGAGCAGCATGATTATGATTCATGTTATTGTTTCGCTTTTGGCGCTCTGGTAACCGAGCCCTAAACCTTCAAATGCTCTCATTCAGGATGGGTACTGCCCCCACTCAGAAACGGCCTGCAATGGGAATTTTCGTTACGGCTGTATATGCCCGCAATATTAAGGTATCATGAAGCTGTTGCTGGGTGGAGGCAGGACCCAAGCCTTAAGTATTGGGAGAATGTTTGTTGCTAGCGGGTTGTTGTTAGGTGAGGTTTATTTCGGGGGTTTCTTTCTAGAGCGTTGAAAATAGTTTTTCCTCTCAGGGTGACGAGATCTGTAGTCTGTAGGGCTAAGGGTTACTTTGATATGTCTGCACATGGTTGCGGTATAAGAATTGTTGCTGGGATCGCAGTGTGGAAAGAGAATTATGCGTAGCAAATGCTGATGAGAGCTGCTGTGGGGAACTATGCAGGATGCCTCTTCAACAGAACTCACTGCTTCCCAGCCCCAAGCGTCACGCTCAAGACATCTCTGTAAACAATCCCAGGAAATCTCATGAAAGACCTGTACATGGAAATTTGTCGGTTTTGAAGATGGTCCATTTTGCGGTGTCACTATCATGAGGACCAGAATATCTTGAGGCCTATATTGGTGTCCCCCTAATTTCCAAAATCGACAATCTGACCTCACCGAACCGCGCCTGTCGCAGCCGCGCGGCAGCAAAGCCCTCACGCTCCTCTGCCTGCTGTACGCAACTTCAATTGGAACCATGTAGGGCTTATAGGGTCTAACCCTGGGATCTTTACACTAGATATCTGCAGAAACCGGGCATTCCTTCGCATGCTTCCAGTGCCATGAGAGGCTCGAGAGGAGCCAGGCATGTGCAGGTTCTCTGAACAGTCTTTGTAAAGGTAGGCTGAGCAAGAAGATAGCATGCATCACATTTGCGCTTTCCTTAAAAAGGTGCTGAAGGCTGCACTCTGCAAGCCATGGCTAGCGAAACCTTCGCCTCTCCTGAGTCAGCTGTTCATCCTCAGGTGATGAGCCCAAACGTGGCCATTGCGGCTTTGGAAGGTGAAGTGCTGGGCCCGAATTACGGGGCAGTGGCGACTGATAGGCCTGTAGCCGTGCTGGTAAATGGTGTTCAAGGTGATAGTGGCACAGCAAATGCTGGCTTGGAGCGGTTGGCGGACTCTCGAGACGACAGTCTTCCTGGTCCTTAAAAGATTGGTCCCTTTGGATGGCGACGTTCGAACAACCGGCTTGGACGATACAGCGGCTCAAACCGGACTGGACGTTACGACGCGTTCCCAAAGGGATGAAGCTGGGATTCCTATAGAATCCCAAGGGCCTCTAGGAATACCTCAGCTCCAGCAGCCACCTACACCACATGTAACACCACAGCCAACCACACCTCCACAGCAAGGTATACCGCTGCAGCAGCATCAGCAAAGGCCTCTGTTTCAAGGTTTGGCTATGTCCCAGCAAGGAACTCCATCACCCTTTCCGTCTCCTACGCAGTACCCAGATCCTGTCAATGTCCCTCAGCCCGTCCAGGTTGTCAGATCGTGGACAGCTCAGATGGCATCGGCGGCCGCTTCGATGGGCCAAAGGATGCAACTTCAGACTGTCCTTGGGCAAGGGCATGTGGAGTTTACAGCTCAGAATGTGCATGAGGGCGAGGCAGTGAATGCGCCTTCTGGTACTGGGTTTCAGGGTTATCCTCTTCATTTTCAGGGTGATCCTCCTCCACTACCTCAGCATCTTCGAGCTGATCTAGGGTACGAACAGCAAGGAAACGGAGTGTTTGCAGGCTTAGCACGAGCTGGGCATGCCTTAAGGAGACGGGTCTTGGAGCCAGTGTTTCAGCAGGTAGCAAGAAGCTCTACACCCCAGCAATCACCACAACCTCCGCAACCTCATCCCGAAGAACGCCTGCCTCAGGTTGAAGATGGACAGCAACGAGGGCGTCTCTTTCAGCCAGCGGTCGCAGAGGCTATGCAGGAGTGGACGGATAGACATTCTTTGATAGCCCCGGGCCCAAATGCAGCTCAAGTACAAGGTCATGTGAGGGATGAGGGTTCGATCGCAAGTTTGTCTTCTGAGTTGGTAAGGGAGGAGGTGAAAAAAACAGGTGCAGCTGGCTATGGCTGAAAAGGACAGCGAGCTTAGAGAACTGCGACAACAGAATGAGAGGCTGAAGAGGGCTCTACAATCCCCGGCAGCCTTGATGCATAGCGAGGGCAGGGAGCAGGGTCAAGGGCTTCTTGGTGGAGGTCGTAATGGGGGTGTGGACATGGAACCTACGCCAAACCCAGCGAGCCGGGCGCCTGGAGCTCCTGTTTCTCAAGGGGGGTCCTCGTCAAGTTTATGAAGGTGCCAGAGAGTCAGGGGGTAATCCACCTAGAGCGGGTGTACCTGAAAGCGTACCTGCAGGATATCTAGGAGGGCTTCCTGATCGTAGTGGTCAAGGTGGTGGAAGATCAAGTGCTGGTGAAGGCCAGCCACCTGGTCCCGCGCACGTGCCTTCTACGAACAATGGCATGGTTGGAGATGAGCCTTTGGCTTCCCCCTTGAATCATCTGGCTATGCAGCCCGTGATCCCTGATGCCTTAAAAGATGGTAAATGGGCAAGGCTGGAGAGAAAGGTCATGACGTTGCTCCTTGGGTCGATGAAGAAATCCGCCAAGGAGGACGCTGTGACGCACCGCATCGTTGATGTTCCTTCACTTCTCTTTCGACTTCATGTGCTTTACCAACCAAGTGGGGTCTCGGAGAGGGCTGCAGTCCTAAAGCACTTGGAAGGCAAGCCGGTTGGAGAAGATGTTCATGAGTGTATTGCAGCCCTACGTAAATGGAGAAGATATTTGGAGCGAGCTGAGGCTATGCATGTCTCGGTCCCTGATGCGTCCATACTGCTACGAGCTTTGGAGACTATGATCAGAAAGGTCCTGATTGCTTATCCAGAAGTCAAGTTCAGGGTGGACCTGACCAAGAATGAGCTCCAACTCCAGGGCCGTCCTACTTTGGATGCAGTGCTGCATTTCTACACTCATGTTCTTGCGGAGCTTCAAATGATAGCCCCAGTGTCCTTGAATGCTCCTTCCCCGGCTTTGAAGGCGATTGGCAATGGTCAGTCTGGAGGCACAGGGGAGACAACGAGCCCTACTTCTTCGCCAACAAGGAAGGGAGGTTCAAAAACCCCTTGCAAGTTCTTTGCCTCAAAGACTGGATGCGTAAAGGGGTCTGCGTGCAAGTTTGAACATGTGTTCGAGTCCAAGGAGGACAAGAAGACAAGGTGCTGGGAATGTGGGAGTCAAGGTCACCGCAAGAATGAGTGCCCTGTGGCAGCTGCTAGGACTGGAAAGTCGTCAAAGGGTCAAGGAAAGAATGACAGTCAGGCGTCATCCTCCACTGCACCGGCTAGTACTCAGTCCGCTTTGGCAGAAGCTTCTCCGGTTTCAAGGCAGCGAGCCATCCTGGAGTCGATTCAGGCGGTGCAGCACGCTGTGGATGGCATGGCATCGGCTCCTCCACCACCTGCTTCTTCTCCAAGTATGACCCAGCAGCCTTCTACGACGACGGCACCCTCATTGGACCAAGGATCTGATGAACCTAATGTGAAGGAGCTGATTCAGGAGGCCAATGCCATGCTGAGTAAGCTAACAAAGCTTCAGGCCCTAGAAGTCAAGACCAATCAGAGCATTGGAGAACTCAGTGCAGCTATAAAGGCGGCCGGCTTAGACCAGGAGGAGGGCTTCGCTTTGCTGGACTCTGGAGCATCTCACGCTTTCAAGACGGCGAATCGAGGCGACATGGAGCAAGCGATCCCTGTCAGGGTCGAACTGGCAGGAGGTCAGTATGTGACCTTGAAGCAAAACAAGGCCGAAACTCTTCTAGCAGCTGCTGATGATCCAGAGGCGGCTAAGGCAACGTCGATTCTTCCTCTTGGAGCGTTGGTTCAGGAGCTTGGCTGTGAGCTTACATGGACGCGGAAGGGTGGTCTTAAAGTAGTTCATCCTCAGTTTGGTGTCCTGAAGACCTTCGTGAAGGGTAACCACCCCATGTTGGCCGAGACCCAAGCTCTCAGCATCATCTCTCAGCTGGAGGACTTGCAGCTTCAATCCCTAGAAGCCCAAACTGCTGAGACCTTCGTTCGCACTTTGGATGTTGAAGACCTGAAAACATGGGACTTTATGCTGGGCAGGTTTGCGGCTACAGGGGACCGCAATTGCTTGTTGGAGGCTCTTTCTTCAGCTCAGTCTCCTTTCGGACCTCTTCCTTCGCATATCCTTTCGCTTGCTGCAGTTCATGTTGGACTAGATGATAGGCAAGGATGGAAGTATCTCAAGGCCCTTCCTGTGAACAGAAGTACAAGGAAGGCTATGATGACCAAGCGTTGGAATGTGAGGTTGTATCGACGTGAAGGAGAAGCGGATCTTCAAATCAGCAACTCTGAGGAGGCTGTTACAATAGACTGTAATACGGCGAGAAGCAAAAGGTTCTCTTTGAAGGACGACAGTGCCATGTACAAGGCGCTCATGTGGGCAGCGGCACGAGGGCAGGTCGAGGGTGCCTTGGGAAGCCCTCCTGTGAATGACGGGCCGGAGCTTCTCACAAAACAGCTGCTGCTTTGGACTGTTGCCCGCCAAGGAGCTGTGATGCATGGAAGGCCACCGCCTTACCTTCTGTTGGGTTCTACACCAGCGAGCTCTTTGTGGAAGTCTGATCTTTGGAGTTCTTTCAGGCAAGAGTATCATGTGCCTATGATGCAGATGGAGCTTGAGGAGGACGGCGCCAACTACTTGGTGGCTACGAATCTGGCTCTCAAGGGCGGCTTGCTACATCCTGACAAGGTTGAAGTACCAGCAGGATTGGCGACAAAGCTGTGGCCGAATGTCTGGAAGCTACCATTTCAGTATCAGGTTGGTTCAGCGGTTGATCGATGGCGTGTGAGGCCTGATGAAATGTTCTTGGGCTACATGCTTCATAAGCTGGACTCCGACACTCCTTGGTCAGATAAAGACCTTAGGTACTGGAAAAGGCACGTGGCCAACGGACATCTTCCGTTCGACCGCCGATGCAGGACATGCATCCAAACAGCTGCCACAGGACGAGCTCACAGGAGGGTCCTTGCACCTTCATGCTACGCGCTGTCGGTAGACGTTTGTGGACCTTTCAGAAAGTCCGGAGAGTTCGCTGGCAGAAAGGGGTATAAGTACGCCCTCATTGCAACTTATGTGATGCCCAAGATCTCTGGCTACAAGGATGTTCCCATATCGGAAGCTGAGGAAGGCGAAGTAGGCCCTGATCATCCTCAAGAAGAAGACCTTTTGGAAGAATGTGGACCTCCAGATCCTCTAGACCCTCAAGATCAAGAAGATTTGGATAGGTCGAACCAAAGGTTTCAAGATCTTTACAAGGACATCGGTGACGAGATGGATTACCAGACCCTTCACTACGCTGTTCCTTTGAGGTCAAGGCTTATGCCAGAGGTGGAGGACGCCATCAAGCAGGTGTACTTACAGCTTCGGGCTGAAGGGCTTCCTGTCACCAGAGCTCATTCGGATCGAGCACGTGAGCTACGGGGAAGCAAGCTTAGGTCATGGCTTCTTCATCGCGATGTGCTCCCTACCACTGGGGAGGCTCAAACCCCTCAAACAAACGGACGAGCGGAAGCTGGCGTCCGGAGGGCTAAGACCCGCACCAAAACGCTCCTGAGAGCGGCTGGCTTGGACACAGGCTGTTGGCCCTTTGCTATGGCTTTTGCAGCGTTTCAGCAGCGAGAACATGCTTTGGGTCGAGAGAGAAATGTAATCCCCTTTGGATCTCCTGTGCTTGTCAAGAACAAGGTGTACGGGACAGGCGGCCGCTTTGATCTTGAAGAACGTTGGCAAGGAGGAGTCTATGTGGGACCTTCGCCGGAGCTTAGAAGTGGACATGTCGTGAGGTTTGACTTCGCTTCATATCAGGGCCAATGTGGAGGATCCTGATAGTGTTGTACCTCTTCCTCCTGTTGAAGCAAGCTTTCCGGAGCCGGTGCGCAGGATAACTGGTAAAAGATCGTTGGAGCCTCATGAAGTACGTGGCGGCGAAGCTCCTCCAGAACCTCGTGAAGTTCATCCAGATCACGGAGATCCAGTAGGGCGTGACTTGGGCCATAGTGAAGCAGCAGGTGTATGGACGGACTCGGAAGAAGAACCGTTGATCGCTGTTTTGGGTGTGAACAGTCCATGGCTGAAAACCTTTAGGTTTTCAGATGCTCATCCAGAACCTCGTGAAGTTCAGCCAGATCATGGAGATCCAGTAGGGCGTGACTTGGGCCGTTTTAGGTTTTCAGATGCTCATCCAGAACCTCGTGAAGTTCAGCCAGATCATGGAGATCCAGTAGGGCGTGACTTGGGCCGTACAGCGCTTAGACCTTTGAAGCCTTTCACAAACCCAGAACGCAGGGCAGAAGAGCTAGCGGGGTCTTATCTCAAGGCAGGCATCATGGGCACCACTTTGGTCACGCAGCTGTTTGAGACATTGGAAGAGGTGCAGCAGATCTTCTCGAGGGCCTCTCGTAGGAGACCACATGGCAAGGCAACAAGCTGGGCAACCGGAGCGTTCACTCATGGGGGTGTTTCAGGGCTTCGTGATGGGGCAAAGAGACTACCTAACGTTACCAGGTTCTTGACCAAGTTTGCGCGGGAGGTCATGGGAGCTGAGCAGTTTGCCACTGTGGTGATTCAGAGAAATGGTGGAGGGCGAGCTCATCGTGATTTTCATAACTATGTTGGTTCAAGGAACTGGCTGTGCCCTTTGACTTCCTTCCAAGAGGGTGGTCTGTGGACGGAGTTTGAGGATGAGGAGTCCGTAAAGCCTGAAGACGTTGTGGTGACCAAGGAGGTGAAGCCTGGTGTTGAAATTAAGGGCAAGATCATTGAGACGGAAAGAGGTAAGGCTTTCTCCTTTGATCCAATGAGATGGCATGAGGTCCAACCTCACCGGGGGGAAAGGGTCATGATGATTGCGTACACCCCCAGACTCTCAAACTTGAGCAAGATGGAGTATGACTACCTCAAGGACCTGGGCTTCCTTCCGTTCGGCGAGGAGGAGAGTGACCTCAAACAGGGCGAGGTGAGCTGCGATCCGTTTCTGGAAGACGGAGACTCTGAAAGAGATGAGCATGTGCGCAGTTCTTCTTTGATCAGTCTCAATGAAGCGCATTGTCAACTTCTGGAAGATCTACAAGAACGAGGGCAATCTTTAAGGCTTCTCCTTGAGGAGGAACGGCTCTTGGCTGAGGATCTCCGGCAAACCGGAAACCTGGTCGAGGAGGAGGCTGTGCGGGTGCAGGAGTGCATCGCTCAAATGTACACGAGGGCATCTCAGAGGCTTTCAGCCTGCGACCAGGCGATGCTGAAGGTGTGCTTGAAAGCAGCGGCCGAACCGAACGAGCCAGACTACGAGCAGCTTCTTGAGCTTTTAGAGGGCGACCTCCAGGTTGTGCACACAGTTCCTTTGTCGCAGGTTAAGCCTGTGGTGGGTCGATGGCATGCCGCCATACGCAAGGAACTGGACAACTTGATCAATGGAGGGACTTTGGAGGAGATTAGTCGAGAGGAGGTAAGGCGTCTTGAGAAGCAAGGTGTTCTCAGACTTGTGCCAAGCAAAAGTGTCTTCACCTTAAAACCTCCTGGCGGTGGAGATGGAAAGTTCAAGCGGAAATACCGCTTGGTGTTGTGCGGCAATTTTGCCGCGCCAGAAGAAATGTTCGGCTCGTTGTACGCTGGAGGTGCGACAGCTGAAACGCTCAGAACCATACTGGCATTGGCAGCTCTGAGAAAGTGGTTCGGTGCGACAGCCGATATAACTGGAGCATTCCTTCTTGCACCTTGGCCAGGGCACTTGCACAAGTACGCAGTCGTGCCGCCGCGGCTCCTTACGGACAACGACTACATCTCCAAAGACGCCTACTGGATTGTCAAGAGGCCATTGTACGGCCTTCGGGAGTCACCAGCCATATGGGCAGCTTACCGCTCTTCGAGGCTCTCTCAGGCGAGAATTCCGTACATGAACAAGCACTTGATTTTGAGAGTCTCCAAGGTAGACCCAGAACTGTGGCTTATCTTCTTTGACAACGAGGAGGGTTTGCTAGGCTGTATCATCACATATGTGGATGACTTGTTCTATGTCTCGGAGCGCGAGATTGTTGTGACGGTTCATGCATGGGTGGTGGAAGAATGGCCATCTAGTGCTCTGGAATGGGCCTCTGCTGTTGGTGGAACTCGTTACTTGGGTATGGAAGTTTTTCAGAGAACTTCTGGAGCCTTTGAGATTCACCAAAGAGGATACATTTTGGACCTGCTTCGCTCTCATGGCACGCAGGACGCGCCTGGAACCTTGCTTCCGTGTCCAAAGGAGTGGGTTGCGGATGACATCTCAGCCGAGTCGGAGGACTTCAATGAGTCGGAGCTTCGCTTTGGACAGCGCATGGTTGGTGAACAGCTCTGGCTGACAATGAGGTGTCGACCCGACCTTCAGTTCGCGGTTGGACATATGGCTCAATAGGTGGCCAAACATCCCCGGAGGGTGACACGAATAGCCAAAAGGGTGCTTTCTTACTTGTCCTCTACGACAGAGCTCAAGTTGGTGCTTGGAGAGGATCCTGGTAGCAGCAGCATAAGCAGCGGCAGCAACAGCAACCTAAGCACTTCCACCAATCAAGCAGCTGAGGTAGTTCTCATAGGATATAGTGATTCCAGCTTTGCTCCTTTTGGGGATAGGTCGTATGGGGCAGCGGTAGTAACCATCAATAACGCTCCTGTCGCCTGGAAATCTGGCAAACAAGGCCTGATTACCCTTTCAACGATGGAATCAGAACTTCTGGAAGCTACAACTGCGGGAGTTTTGTTGGAGAGTGTGGGTGTTCTTTTGGATGAAGTGTTGGGCCGTAGGGTACAGCGCTGCCTTAGGGTGGATAATTCGGCGGCAACTGCGATGCTTCAAGGAGGGCCAGGCAGCTGGAGAACAAGACATCTGAAAGTCAGAAGTGGGTACGTGCGAGAACAGGTGGCGTGTGGTCTCTTACAGGTGGAGTCTGTAGAAGGGCGTTACCAGTTAGCTGACCTGGCAACAAAGATGCATCCACGTGCTCGGCTTTTAGATCTCTTGCGTCAATGGGGCTTTGAAGGGATGACTCCTGAAGATGTATGCGTTCAGCTGGCGAGGGCTGTGGCTTTGCATTGCATTCTTGCTGCTTTGGAGCGTATCCCGCAGGCTGCTGGAAAGACAGATGAGGAGGAGACCAAGGACCCTTTGACTTCCTCTGGTTTCGATGAGCTGCTGTTGGTTTCTGGTGTAGTAGCTTTGGTAGCTGTGCTTCTATGGGAGCTGATGAAGTGGGCTATCAGGTGCATCAGAAAGACGGCTAGGAAGGAATCCAAGCTGAAGCGGCTCCGAGAGATAGCCCGCCTAACAGCTGAGCTTGAGATTGAGCGAATTGAGGAAGAGAATCAAATGGCTTCAAGGGAGATCCAGGATGCAGTTCAAGCGGCCTTTGCTGGACAAGGCAGTCAGACTCCGGTGAGGCGTGTGAGAACAGAAAATCGGGTCTTGGAGCCACCTCAGCCTCAGTCACCAGTACAAGCCCCTCAAGAACCTCTGCCTAGGGGTTCCCCAGGAACCGTTAGTTCAGCTTCTTCTGTTGGAGATGATCTCACAAGGCACTTGGATCGGGATCGGCTTTGCAAGGATGTTTTGTCCCTGCTACATTGCGAAGCTCTGAAGTCTGGCTTGCGAGCAGAAGGGATGACCCTTTCAGGACTGAAACCAGAGCTCGTTGCCCGGCTTGCAACGAAGCTTGTTCCGGATCCAAGCTTTGCAGTTCAAGGAAGGGTGCTTCCGACCGAGAAGCAGCTGCGGTATGTCTTGTGGCTTTGGAGACATGCGCGTCTTCAGATGAAGTGTCAGCTCCAATGGCGTGACATTTGTGATCGTGAAAGTATCTCTAACTGGATTCGCTTGTGGAAAGAGATGGCTACATGAGTAGGTGTTGCTTGCATGCTTTTGTGTCGACGAGCTCCGTGAAAGGTTTTGCGGGGAAGGTTGACAGCCTTTGGAAGCTTTAAGAGCTCCTGCACAACGAGAAAACGTAGTGTTCCAAGCTCGGAGAGCTGGAACAAGGAGGAGTGCAGAAACCGGGCATTCCTGCGCATGCTTCCAGTGCCATGAGAGGCTCGAGAGGAGCCAGGCATGTGCAGGTTCTCTGAACAGTCTTTGCAAAGGTAGGCTGAGCAAGAAGATAGCATGCATCACATTTGCGCTTTCCTTAAAAAGGTGCTGAAGGCTGCACTCTGCAAGCCATGGCTAGCGAAACCTTCGCCTCTCCTGAGTCAGCTGTTCATCCTCAATATCCTATGTGTACCCTCGGGGGTCCCCAGAATCCCCTCAAGGCCTAAGGGCCCATATTAGGGGCCCATACATCTAACCGGCCTTAGAGTCAATGGTGTACTGTTAGGGGCTTAAGAGGGTGTGTGGGATTTAGTGTTGAAGGCTTAGTTTGGATGTCTGCAGGTTTAGGGTTCAGGGCCTGCTGTGCCTAACTCTAACAGTGGAAACGACTGTTGTTTGTGGTAGCAATTATCCTAAACCCTAAATCCTAGATCGTAAAGAGAGTATAGGACAGTCCAGGATTCAACTTGTGTTTTCACACCTAGGCACTGATACTACACATTCCTCTAGTACATAGTGGGTGCGGGGTTTCATTGCTAGGGGACGGCGCTCGTACATTTCCCAAGTGCCATGAACTTCCGGAGAGGTTGCCCTCTATGCTGTATATACATTCTTACCCCATGCCCGAACCCAACACCCTGATGGTCCGAGTACCTAGTGAGGGTATACTTCCCCAACCAGCCTTTTTAGGCAATTACCGCCACCAACAAGCCGAATTCTGAATTCTTGGATGTGTGAACCCTGCCAAATACCGCCAATCACCACACTCCTGTCGCATGGCATCTTCCTGGCAATCCAGTGTGTGAGTACGTGATAAGAATATGATAAACATAAATATCTATATGTATGTATTATCATACCAACCCCTAAGCCCCCTAAGCCCCCTAAGCCCCAAGCCTTATCCCCAAACCCTCAACCCCGAATCAGCTCCTGTTGCGTGGCGTCGTCCAGAGTCTCATCCATCCGCTCAGGCGCCAGGAGCAAGGCCGCACGACCGCCACCCGCACCTCGAGGTTTCAGGCGACGGGTTTAGGGTTTAGGGTTTAGGGGAATGAAGATAACAGCCAATAATAGTGAAAGTAAAAGCACAAAAAATGGGGGGGAGCTTGGGGGTGCTGGAGCTGAGGGCATATACTTTCAACGAAAAAGTCTGTAGTAGAGGTGTCGGAGTTGGTGTCTACTTGCCGTTTCAGGGTGAGTCCCGTCCAATCAGAACTGTACTTACCTAAACCCCTAAAATATGTAAAATAATGGCCCTAAACCCATAATAATAGCCCTAAAGGCCATTATTTTACATAATTTTGGGGTTTAGGTACAACCCAACCATAAGCCCCCTCAGGTCCCATGGGATGGTCCTAGATGGGTTCTAAGTACCACTTGTACATGGGCAATTACCCTGCAGCTCCAAGAAGGCGCCTAGGGACCTAGGGGAAGGATGAGTTAAGTGTTGTGTGTTTACGTTGGAGTTTCCGGGCTTGGAGATTAGAGTTTTGGGTTCACATTCCGGGGCTTGTAGGGTGTATAGGTTGGGTACTGCCCCCACTCAGTAACAGTTGGATAATATTTAATACTTATATATAGCACTTAATGTGGCCCCTAGTATAGAGTGTTTCTCACAAAGGCCCGATGGACCCGAGGGATATGTAGGGACTACAAGGGGATTGTAGGGGCCTAAACCCTAAACCGTAAACCCTAAACAGGGGCCAGGGGTGTGTAGGGATGATTTCGAAAAATATCGATACGTTTTATCTTGAAATCGCCCCTCTAGAAACCATAGTTGGAACTCCAGAATCTCTGTGTAGCCTCCATATCTCCCTGAGGCTTGTGGGTTGCCTGTGCCCACATATTTTTTCTGCCAGAAGATAATGACACGGATGTCAGCAATGCTGTCAAAAGCAACTGCCACGAATGCCTTGATTCGTCGTTGCTCGTGCTTCTGTTCTGAGTGCCAGGTCGGCTGCTGCGCGCAATTTGTTGCCTTGCCGAGGTCAGTGCAGACCAAGACAGATCGAAGCACTTAGAGGAGCCAACGTCTGGGGGCACAGCAGAAGCCAACTGTGGGTAATGCATATTACCCCACTATTACCCTAATATTACCCCAATACTACCCTAATACAACCCCAGTATAATCCCAATATAACCTTAATGTTATCCCAATATAAGCCTAATATTACCCTAGTCCGGCACTGCCAGCATGGAGCAAGCGCTGTTTTTCTCAATGAGGGGATCTTAACCCAAACAAGGAAGAAAGTTGATGGCGTGTTCCCTGACATCTCTTGGGTATCATTGCCATGAAAGTCGTGTGACTCGTAATTCCTTGGGCGGCTTCGTCGGCGCATTTTCTACATGGGCATATGCTTTCCAAGGAGCATTGAAGCACTACATCTGACCTTTGGAGTATTCGATGACTCAACAACCACAGAAGACCAACTGTCTGACACAAAACCAGGCGCTCAGTACCATCTTAATGTGCTAAGGCTTGCGTGTAACCCTGGGCCAGTAGTTCAGCCCGCTCTCGGTAAATTCGAGACCAATGTATAGAAATCATGGGTGCGCTCGTCTTGAGCAAAACGGGTGAATACCGGAGTTCTTCTGAAGGTCAGCTTGCGCAAGAGTTTCACCCAAAACATGACTGCCTTTTTTTGCATGTCTATTTGCGGCATGCGCCTTTCAAACCTAAAGCCTTAACCCCATACTGCTCTATACTAGTCGCCATAAGCATACCATGAATGTCACTCTACATATACACATATATAGGTATGCCTATATTCATGACCTCTAAGGGACCCCTAGCCTGAAACACTGAACCCTGAACCCTGGGCCAGCTGCTGGCCAGTGATCGCCATGCTCTGGCAGCCTCTCCATGACCCACTTTCGAGGAATTGAATGAATTACAGAGGATGGAAGAAGTCTTGCAGCACTCTTTGGGCTATAACTAACTAATAACCTCACGCTAGGGATCAAAAGTGGTGCAGGATGTCTTGCATCAACGAAAGGACGTACGAGTCTGTCACAAGACTGTCGTAATATGCATAGACATACAGGAGCTGTACGGATAAGCATTTAAACAAGGAGCTTAGAGAATGCCAGTTGACTGGTGCTCGAGTAGTAATTCTGAGGGGTTCTTTGAGGACTACTCTAGAGAGTAGCACCAATCAGCTAAAGGGACATGGCATTTCAGCCTACAGTTCCCCTTAAGTAGGTAGAATATGGCTCTGGGTATTTATAATAAGGTCCCCATATACCCCATATTCTATCTACTTAAGGGGGACTATGCTATAAGGGAGAAGAGTAGGCTCAGGATTTTGAGCTTAGCGTGCTTGCTCTCTGGGACTTCTGGGAATCACGTCGGCTGCGTCTGTAGTCTTGACCTTTGCCCTGAAAAATACAACCCAATAACACGTGGTCCAAGTTATGTTCCCTTCATGCTTCTCTACTAAAGGGGGTTTAGGGTTAGGGTGCAGGGTTTAGGGTTTTGGCCCCTTCATATTTAGGGGGGCCATAAAACAATTTTGACAAGCCTCCAATTCTAGATTTACTTCATCAGCCTGCGTGATAGGATGAGCTATTTGCAGCGACCACATGCACAATCCCCAGCCATTTGGCGAACTAGTAGGGTTTATTGTTTAGGGTTTAAGATTCATCGTTTAGGGTGAGCTACTGTAGATACCAAAATGCCTGTATGGCCCCAAGCACCTTATAACTTGGAAAATATGCGGCGTTCTAGCATGCACGAAACGAAGGTCCGGCAAAATTTGGAATGTCAACAGAAACCCTACACACTAAACCCAAAACACCGTGAGGCCTTACCAAACCCTACACCCTAGACCCTTCTCCTCTGAGAATTGGAAAGGCCCTACAAACCAACCCTAAGCCTCAAGCCCGAAGTACCTTAACCTTGGAAGGAATACTACAAAAACGCCTCCTGCTTGGGTTCAAAAGCTCTGGGCTTATGGCTTAGGGTTTAGTTAATGAGGGTGACAGTTACGAGTTCTTACCTACATCATGTAAGCTATCCGGCGGCTCACTTCTGATCCGCGCTAGGGGCGGGATCCATACCAAGAAGTATTGGGGATTTGGCTTGTTGAGGCTTCGAGGTTATATGGGGCTTATGGTTTTAAGCGGGCAAATTGTTGGGTTTTCCATCCGCATAGAGATGCAATGGGTACTCCAGACCTACCTAATCCTGTCCCTTCCAAGTAAAGAAGACCACAACTAACCCTAAGCCCTGGACCCTGAACCCTCACCTTCCACAGAAGCCCCCAAGCCTGAACAAAGAACGAAACCCTGCAGCAACTCATTCCTGCCTGAAGCTGCTAATGCTTCAAACACCATGAACTGTTTTATGGCTGTCTTGTAGGTAAAGTGTCACTAGGGGCATTTACCCTTGTACCCTCACCCTAACCCCAAACAACAAGCCCCAAACCCGAAACTCTACATCCAACATCCGGAGCCCTAAGCCTTACATCCAAAGCCCCCAGCCCTAAACCCTAAAACCTCTAAATCCTGAACCCTCAACCCTAAACCCTAAACCCTCAACCCTAAACCCTGAACACCCTGAACCCTAAAACCCCTAAACCCTAAAAACCCTAAAAACCCTAAACGCCTAAAACCCCTAAAACCCTGAAAAACCAACAACTCTAAACCTTCCCTAAAGACCCTCAAGCTCCTAAACATCCTGTTCACCTCAACCTTGCCTCAGAGGACTGATGAAGGAGCCGGCTGGTCTGCTGAGGAAGAGCCGCCGCGCAGCTCAAGGCCTCAGGAAGATATGGTACCGTATATGAAAATCAGGGTTTAGGATTTATAGGGCTTAGGGTTTATAGGGTTAAGGTTTAGGATTTAGGGTTTAAGGTTTAGGGTTTAAGGTTTAGAGTTTATTTCTTGACCCCCCCAAACCCCCCTAATAAGTAGGGCTTCGTTTTCATAGTCACTTGATGTAAAATTCCTTAATAGCAATATTCAATGTGTTCAATATGTTGAGATAACACACTGAGAATATTTCATATTGGACGGGGTGGGATTACCGGGTAAAGGAACGGTATGGGATTCTGGGGTGTAGGTTGTTTGGGGTGTGGGGTGTAGAGCTCCAGGGTTTGGCGCCTAGAGTAGGGATTGAGGTTGTAGGGCTTAGAGTACCAAAAAAGGCAAGGCATGGTGTGTGAGGCAGCAGGTTTATGATTAAGGGTTTCAAGGGTGTTTAATGGCTTAGGGCTTAGGTTGCGAGTATGGTTTAATCAGGGTTGAGGGTTAAGGGCATCTGCCAAAATCAATGGCTCTTGGAGGTCTTTACTTGCCGCATATATCCATACACCCACATTTCTAAGAATGCTAATAGTGCAGCACGTCCAGCGTGATGCAGACCAAGCACATGGGTCCAAATACCCGAGTAGCATGTTAGTATTAGTGCTTATGCTTTAGGGTAGATGATTTGACCGGGAAAACCGTCCAGGAATCATTGGGACCAAATCACCTCTCCCTAAAGGTCCTTCACAGCAAGCCAACTTATTGCTAATGCTTCCAACATGTCATCAAAGCGAAGTGTACAGCCTTCGGGGTCCAACATGGCAATGGTAAATTGAATTCCATGTGCCTCTTCTTTCTCTGAAATCTGATTGGTTGCTTGGGAGGGCGCGACCGTACTTATAACCAGAACCAAAGCATACAAAAAATCAGAACAACACCGATAGGAATCCTTCCAACATTAACATCAACAAGCAAATTTGGCTTTAGGTCTAGAGCTTGAACTTTGGTGTCTCTGTCTTGCTACGATCCTTCTCGCATTCCGGAAATGATATGGGGGGGGGAGGGGGGGCGCTGGAAAAAGTTGCCAATAGAACCTTTAATCTTCTCCTGATCGTGCCTGTAGTATATATATATATATCTCTGTAACCACCTAGGTGTAAACCGTTTTAGTGGGGGAAGCCACACTATAGCTCGAGCTGACTTGTTCTTCGAGACACTCCTCAACTTGCACTCCGCCGGCTTTCGCCGGCTTTCTCTTGCATTGCATACTCCAAGAACATGCACATGTTCAGCCTCTGCAAAGCCAGCACAATCACTACTACAAGCCATCATCGCATTTCGAGTTAAGCATGAACACGAATTGTGTCTAATCCTACTACAGTACCCAACCTTAAGCCTCACTTCTGAACTAGCATTGCAACCGCCGGGCCACAATCCTGAGCTCCAGTTCTCTGAGCTAATGGTCTCTGAACCCTGAGGAAATTTGCTACATCAAACAGGGCGCAGCATCCGCGAGCGCGAGCAGAAGCCTGCAGCAGGATCGACTACCCTTCACATTGAGGCCCTAAAAGTCAAATAGAAGTACGTGATGATGTATGAAGTTTCCCTAGCCTGAGCTTACGCTGAGGCCGAAGAAGCACCCTACAAGGGCTGCTGCTGTTTTGAAGGGTTGTACATGATTTTACTAGTAAGTCTGGGGGAGGGTGGAGTTCAGTACTGATGCCACTTTTCTGCAGCCTGCGTCCGGCCTAGGATGTTGCAGCATAGCTTACGATGCCTCGGAACATGGGGCATACCACATCCATGAGCCCATGCCGCAAACTGCAAAACCAAGGGAAACGTTGCAAACAATGTTCCTTAAAGGTGAATACTCCAGATTCTTGACGCAAACTCTTCCTGATTTGATGATTCCTGAGAATTTATGTGCTTAGAAAACTCCAAAGGCAGCTGTGTGGACATCATCAGTTGATCATTGACATTGGGCTTCTTCCTTGAGAAAACGTGGAAATCTAGCACTTGCCTTATCCCTGGGGCTCTAACCATATAAATAATACCTACATTGGGCCCTAAACCCTATAAATAGTACCTACATGGAGCCTTAGGGTATACCAATCATATACGGCATCCAGTATTTGGAGGCAACCAAGAAGGACCCTAACTTCGGAATCTCTGAGACGGTCAGGGGGACTCAGTACATGTACTTTATAACCCCATACGCCATAATAGGGTTTATATTGGGGTTATATAGGGATAATGGAAAAGAAAATGGAAACTACTATATTATAATAGGGTATATATTGGGGTTGTGGGCTTTGATATAGCAACCCCAATTTTCCCTATTATTAGGCTTTTGACTAAGTCTCCCTAAACCTCTAAGTGAGACAGTCGCTCTCAAGAGACCACCAAAACAGAACCAACTATTTCCCTAATTGTCCAAATACAAAATAGTTCAAAGAGACTTGGGCAATAGCAATCATGGTCCAGGTTCTGGGTAAGTATATGCTTCCTAGGTACTTGGACCCTTCGAGGCAACTCTTGAGCCGGGCAGCCAAACCCCAAACCTGGGGCCTAAATCCTACTCTGCCAGCTTCAATCCGAAAGTATCCAAATATTCGGGGTTTGAGTACCCCAAATAACTCTAAACCCTAAACTCTGAACAACCATCCAGAGTCGAATATGTAGTTCCCGGAAGCCCTATCATTTGGGTCCCTCAATTAAACCCTCAACCCTACAAATCCCTGAAACCTCGTTAAAGGGGCGTAAGACCTCTTTATTTGGGTAGTACCAGGATCCAAAGAGCCAGGGAGCCGATTCGTATCAGGAGAGTCTGCCGTCATTGCCGAGGACTGGCGTTTCTGCTGTTAGGGTGATAGGATTTAGGTGATTGGTTGAACCCCCGGACTTTTGCTGGGTTTTAGGGTTCGGGAGTTTAGGATTTTAGGGTTCAGGTTTTAGGGTTTAATGTTCGACGGTCATAGGGGCTTCTCTGAAATGGGGCTCCTTCTTGGGAGTCCGCGAAGCAGGGCTTACAGAGTCCGCGAAGCAGGGCTTACAGTATCTTGGGGTCCGTTTTCGGATCTCACTATTTATGGAAACTACCATATACTTGCCTAAATCCATACTACAACTACCACTACCCAAGCTGCACTTACTCCATGACTGTATATTAACAAGCCCCTATCAGCCACAAAACACCCCCCACCAGTCCCATTGTTGACCTACTTACTGAAGTCCCCTTGACCCTCCAAGTAGGAGGTAAGTTCTACAAGCACCCCTGATGGATGCCTTGGATGTTGGAGTTTTGGATGCTTCGTTGGTGTGTGGATTTTTCCATGGTGATTCGTTATTTCCCACTGAAAGTTTGGTTGGCCCTGATCCCTGAACCCTAAAACCGGTTAATGCAGGGGTGGCCAGATGTGGAAATTCTGCAAGGACAGCCGGTCAAGGGTAGAGGGCTTAGGAATCCTGAGTGAGATCCTAAGGGGTCCAAGGACCCGAACAATAGGGTTTTAGTTAAGGCCCAAATACTATAATATTAGTGGTATTTGGGCCCTAAAACCCCAAGATCCTTCAGCATTTTCCGTACATCCCGAGGGACTGCCATCGTACCTGTGGTGCGAAGACGATGTAAATCTCAAACTCTATCTATTCCGAGAACCTCTTTAGAGGCACCTGCAGCTCATACTAAACATCCTGGATGGCGTCCGTATCCCAGTAAAATACTGCAAATCTCGATCTGTAAGGTAAACGGCACAATACAGGGTTTTACGGATCAAAAGTCCGGGTGAGGGCGCCCCGTGCTTGAGAACCCCATCTATGTCCAGGTTACCCATAGGCCCGAAACCCATAGACCCTGGACTCATAAAACCTAAAGCCCTAAACCCTCAAACACCCTAAGCCCCTAAATCCCCAAAACCCTAAAGCCCTAACACCCTAAAACCCTAAACGCTCAACCACCCCAAACCCTCAACCCCCGAACCCCTAAGTCCTAAACTCTGTCTGAAGGCAGAGATACGGGGATTACATTCCATAATTCCCTGCTACAACCCCAATATATGCCCTATTGCAATACAAGAGTTTCCATTACATTTTCCATTATCCCTGTATACCCCTATATAACCCCTAAATACCAAAATCTATAGTAGTCTCCATATAAACCCATTAAAATAGTTTCCATTCTCTCTTCCATTCTTTTCCACTATCCCTATATAAACCCTAAACCCTAATCCCTAAACCCCTAAACCCTAAACCCTAATCCCTAAACCCTTTATTCCCT
>CAJNIZ010046740.1:0-10701 GCA_905231905.1 Symbiodinium pilosum
GATGGTGGGGTGTCAGGACGCCCATAAACAATAAAAGTAGCCACAAATCTTCGGAAACCCTAATTCCTGAACACCCTTCTACACCCCTACATAGACCCCAAACTCTAAAACCGAAACGCATCTTTATCCATGGAATCTCATAAATCATAAGCCCACCATAGACTCTGAGGCCTGAAGCCTAAACCCTCTGTGTCCCCACATTTCCCTAGAAAATAAATTCAGCTACCTTTCAAGGGCCTTGCATAAATCCTAGACCCTAAACCNNCCCGAAACCCTACAAACCCTAAGCCCTAAACTCAAACCCGAAACCTAGAAACCCTACACCCCAGAACCTTAGACCCTAGAAACCCTTGGCCCCTGAAACCTTACACCCAGGTTGTGGCCGCAAATGGTGCCTGAGGAAGGCAGCCGCTCCTCGCAAAAACCTGGCAAACTGCAAACCGGCGGCTTAGGGTGTAGGAGTCGGGGTTGGAAGGTTTAGGGTTGAGAGGGCATTGTTCAACGTCTTGGGGTTTTTTGGGGTTGAGTTTAGGGACAAGGGCTTAGGAATGTCAGACTGGGGTTTAGGGTTTTGAGAACCTGGCTTAGGTTCTAAACGTTTAGGAATTCAGGATTAAAGTTTGGGGAGGAGTTAGGAATGGGGATTGGGCATTAACAGGGTTAACGCATTAAGGTTTAGGGCTTAGGGATTAGGGGAATAGGGTTGAAGCTTTAGGGTCTGAAGTTTAGGGTTTAGAGGTTGTAGTACAAGGATTTTTTTGAAAAAACTTGCAATGAAGAATCAACTGGAAAAGGTAGGAATTGAAAGGAAAACTAACTTTCTGCAGGGATGGACATTGTGTTGCTGGCGATTTGCAAATCTACTTTCCAGGGCGCGCTTGCGGTTTCTAGCGGCATACGAGTGTTTACCCTAAACCCTAGACAGCCGTGTGCCTGTCAATAGGGAATCCTGGTCAACACGCCAGACATGATAGAGTCCTGGTTCTGCTACACCGAAAAGAGGACCACTGATTTCACAGAATCCCATGTACAGACATCATACTAACTGCGCCAACAGATCGGGAATCCTCACATATTGGGGCAAACGGTTCATGGAGATCATCTTGCACCACCTGGGGCCCTAAAACTACGATAATTCCGGGTATCTTGGGAACTTAGGGTAGTGCAGCAGTTCCTGCATCAATGGTAATGTAGACCCCTGATTATTAAACCCCCTCCCAAAGTAGGCATTATAATAGGGACCCTTATATTCAGGCTCTGAAGAGGAGGGGTGTTTATTGATCAGGGGTCTACATCATTATGATGTACCTACAGGTATCTTGCGCTGATTGATTGTGCTCTGCGCGCGAATCGTCAAGTCCAAGTTGATCTGGGGCCTCAACTTGCCGGCCATCAGTCGAAAACAGATCACTCTAGTTGCCAACATTTACTCCCGAATGATACCAGCAGTTTGATTTTCTCTTAACTGTTAAGACTTACCAACCAGCAAGTCAAAACACCACCGAAACAACAATTATTCTCTGTTGCGGACTTTCAATGCAAGCTGCATGCGTGGGGATTGTGAAGGTACTCTACCGGCAGGCTAGCGCACCTCGAAGTAGAAATGCTGGACAGGCTTAACCCTTCAAACCGACCATAGCGGCCCTGTGCCCTTGTGCTTACGTCTCGCAACTTCACTTTCCCAACCCTTCTACCTACGACTCATGTTCTCGCAATGCAGACCTACAACTTGACATAGAATGCAACATCGCTTACTTCACTAATCCTACTGCCTAACACCACAGTCAAAAGACCACTCTGAAACCCTATCCCTGAACCCCGAACACCGAATCCGACCGAATCCCAAGTAATGTACACAAATTCGAAGCCCCAAAGTAAAGCCTGAACACTACACCCTAACCCTAAAATGTAGACATCAACATTAGACCAAGTTGGAACTGAATCCCCAAAAGATCCTTGCAAAAGCCCTGAGGTGATCCAATGAAGCTGAACCTTTTGGGTTTAGGGTTACCGGTTAAGGGTCTAGAGGTTTATCCGGGCATATCCTAGAAAAACAAGGGGTCCCCAAATTTGAGTTATAACTCCGAGCCCTAAGCCTTTAAACTTTAATCTCGAAGACGTGTTAAACCAGTAACAGCTAAGCCTTTAAATCCCCAAACCTTAAACTTAACCCTGTGAGCCCTAAGCCCTAAACTCAGAGCCTGTGCTAGTGGCATCTCGAAGCCCGAGCTTCCAGAAGCGCCTGCCTCACATTGCCTCCCTGCTTTTCAAAAGAAACCATGTTTGGGTGGCTTGCCGCCTCTGACGGTGTAGGGTGGGTGGACATATGAGATAGCCAGCCACACTCGGGGCAGCGCAGCATGTCACACAGCACTCGTAGCTGCTTTACTGGTTGGCAACATCGCCTTGACGCTGCATCACCGCGTCAACCCCAACCGCTGCACCGCAAAACCCAAAAGAATCCAACCACAACCCAGAACTGTAAACCCATAACTGTAAACCCACGCCCCAAACTCTTCAATCCCGGACCTCAACACTAGACGCAGAGATCGAGGTGCTCCCTTCAACCGTATGGATCTCCCCCAAGCCAGTTGTGGACATGCTTGCCAAAGTCCCACTAAACCTTGAATTCTTGTCCCCAGACCTGCTGAAAATTCCCAACCCTACACTCCAAACCCCTAAGCTAAACCCTCTATATCCCCTCGTATCCTCGTATAACCCCTATCCCCCCCTTTAAAACGACCCTGAAACAACCCGAACCCAAATTAAAACACCCTAGACCCTAAACCCTAAACAGGGCAGTGCGACTCAACAAGCATGGCCCGGTTGGCGATCTGCACATCGGCGCTCGAAGCCCGGGGCTGCCAAGAGTTTGGGGTTATAAAGGGTTTAGGGTTTAGGGTTTAGGGTTTGGGGTTATACTGGGGATATAATGGGATAATGGAAAAGAAAATGGAAACTACTCTAGGGTTTTTGGTTTAGGGCTTAGAGTTTAGGGTTTGAGGAGGGCTTGGGTTTACGGGTTTACGGTTTGGGGTTCAGGGTTTAAGGTCTAGGGTTTAGGGTTTGCAATTTAAGTTTGAAGGTTTAGGGTTTGAGGCTTCGGATTTGGGGGTGGAGGGGCCCCTTTATGGGGTTTAGGGTTCAAGAGGGTTAGATAAGCATATAGTGTCGGTGTGTGGGGCCACCAGCATAAATACAGATAAATGCACATATATGGAATACATATACATATACGTATAGCAGCTCAAAAAACAACATGTGCAGGTACATGACATTTCTGGCAATCATCCCCATTACAAGTTTCATATATGCGTAGCTTGTAACGGTATCCCTTACAGGCCTGTAGGTTGAGGCTGTTGGGCTTAGAGGCTTCACAAAAAGTCAGGATTTCTGGAAGCAACAGGACTACCAATGGATCTGAGCAGCCGATTCTTCTGACGGATTTTAGAAACGAACATCAGCCGCCCATATACACTTTCAAGAAGGAGCCCATCCACCTGGTGTATGCACCGAAATTCTGCACCTGCACGAATAAGGAACCTCGCGGAATTTTTCTTTAGGTGACATGCTGCGTCTTGGAGCCCAGAAGCGGGCCCTTCTCTTGGCATTGGCACTATCTACGATCCATACAGTATCCTCAAAGAAGATCTGTAAAGGGCAAATCCTGCTGCCCTGCAAATACAAAACTTCAATGCGCGGCCATTTCTTTTGCTTCTTGTAAGACCCCAAGAGTAGACCCTCAATGCGTTCAACGCCTCAAAGAATCTGCCTACTGGGCTGCTCTGCTTGATAAACACCGTAGATGGCCCTAGCAACCAAACACAAATGGACACCCAAGCAGTGAATCCCTGCACGGGCTTCCGAAAATCTGGCGTCTCTTGTGGGGCGTCCTATACAAAGAGCTTCTAGAAGTAGTATTTCAGGGAAAATACTGGCATCCCCTCCTCGTGAAACCTTCTACTGGATCCATACAAGCTCTTCCATAACTATGCTTCTGTCCATGCTCCCCACTGCCCCATGTCCACATAAAGCGATTGCACCCTGTTGACCCAACAACCGAAACTGCAACCCCTTGAAGACTAAAAACACACTTCCTCAACTTGATCTACCTCCTATCGTACTTCTGAGCCTGACAAACCCCTAAACCCTTAAACCCCGCCCTCTCAACATGGAAGCTGAAATAATCTAATTTGCGGAGTATAAACCTCGAAACGACATCCTCCTGCTATGGCCTTGTGAACCTTCATAGGCAACAGGGGGAAGTTGAAGAAGATGCGCTGGCAGAGACTTTGGAGTTTTCAGTTCGGGTGCAGGAATCGTGGGAATCTTGGGTTGATGGCTTGCGGCGAAGTAAGGATTCAGAAGGCTCCTCCAACCACGTGTATCCGGCACTCAATAAAAACAAAGTTTGGAGAACAAAAGGACAAGCCTGAAGAATCAAAGAAAAAGTCTGTCTTCTCGGTTTTCAAATGATTTTCTAATTGTCGTTTGAAACGCCAAACTTCTGTTGAATCGTTTTCTACCTTGGGACCATTAACACCACTCCATGAGCCTTTCCTGCTGTCTGTATGATGAGTGGCTCATGTCTATCGCTCTCCTCCCCGGAGCGAACGGCCCCTTGTTTTGGCGGGCGAAATCTTCTCTCTTCATGTAGACCCTGATTAATAAACCCCCTCCCCTTAATGGGGAGTATAAAAGGTATCCTAACATTCAGGCCCTTCAAAGGAGGGGGTTTATTAATCCGGGGTCTACATTAGGCATCTTTTCAACCTGCTGTTCCTTCATCTGGCGGCGTTTCTTGCTTGCTACCCTAAACCCCAGACCCCAAACCGCGTTGCTGCACGTCCTCCTCCTCCAGGTATTGCTGTCGCAGCCTACGCTTCCTCTTGGGGGTTTAGAATTTAGGGTTTAAGGGTTTTGGGTTAGGAGGGGGGGGGTAGCTTTCTTTTTCTCCTTGTTGGTGTGCTTGGGCTTAGGGGTGCCAGGTCCAGCGGCTTGTACTAGGGTTGTAGGCTTTAGGGCTTAGGGGAACATTCATGGTTTAGACTGCACATTTCTATAGGGGAATAGGGAAGAATCACATGAAAAAGAAATGGCCACGAACTGGAAAGTACCATTGATGATAGCTACGAGTATACCACATCCAAACGTCAACACCACAGAAAAATATCAGATGCGAGAGTGACAAAGGTGGCTCCAGGTCCGGCATGGACCAGCCTGTCCCATCAGGTTTTTTGGGGCGAAACATACTTTACACCATATACCTTAGCAGCCCGGATAAGTTAAGGCTTGAGCAGTAGGCAACTGAGGTTTTAGGCCCAGATTTGGGAGCTGTCCAAGGCCTTCTTTACTAATATATACACAGACATGCAAGGTGAAGCGTATGTTGAAATCTACCCCACACGGGCCTGAAGAGCCGAATCCCCACACCTTCAGCTTGAAAACCTGAAACCTGAACTCCTTGAACGCCCAAAGTCATACAACTTTTTGCAGGTTGCCGACAGCTCCAAAGCCAAAAATCCTAAACCCTGAACCCTAAGCCCTCAGGAGTCCTCAACCCTTAACCCTTAAACTTGGGTATTGATTGCCGTATGTGATCAGCCATATCACCCCAACATTGGAGAGATACCAAGACGGGGTTTAGGGTTTAGGAATACTGCTCCAAAAACGGGGAAAGATATGGAAAAGCAAAATGAAAAAATGCAAAGTCGCTATACTGTACCGGCTGTCTAACTGTTGCAGGGTGGGGCGGCAGTACCTGACGCAAACCCTAAACCCTTAGCAAACATATTGAAAAGTAGAAGCAATTCCCATTTAGCTTTTCAGGCTCTGTGCCATTGGGTTCTCCATCATTGCCCTATTTGACCCAGTATGACCCGAAACCCAAAACCCCAAAACTCTAAACCCAATACCAAAACAAATCAGCCCCAAATCCTATACCCTAGACCCTAAGCCACAAAATCCTGAACTCCAATACCCTAAACCCTGAACCCCAATACCCTAAACCCTAAACCCCTAAACCCTGAGCCCTAAACCCTAAACCCTGAACCCCAATACCCTAAACCCTAAGCCTTAAACCCTGAACCCCAAACCCTAAGCTGGGCTTCCCCACTTCAAAAGGCTCTTCGTCCACGAGAGGTCCCGACTGCAGCTCAGCAGCATCTACACCATAAAGGACCTGCTGGGGCTTAGGCTTTAGGGTCAGGGGTTGAGGGGTTGAGGGTCTTAGCGGTTTAGGGGTTTAGGGTTGAGGGGTTTAGGATCTAGGGGTTGAGGGGTTTGGGGTGTAGGAACTGGAGGTCTAGAGGCTTCAACTTGCGGACGCTAGTTTATATATGGATTATATGAATATTTTGTAGGGGTTTGGTGGGATTGCATAGGCTTATGTAGGGTTCATGGGGGTTATATAAGTGACATAGCGGTAGATAGGAGAATCAAATGGACAAGAAACCGGGAAATGACATGCAAACTCCTGTACATCGGGGCTATATGGGCAGATCTCAGATAGCATAAGGACTATATAGAAAACGACTAGCCAAGTCCCAATTCCCTGATGCTGTTGGCTTCCGGTTGACATGCTTGGGTCTATGTGGTTTAAGGGTTTAAGGGTTTGAGGGTTTTGGGGTTTTGGGTTTTAGGGTTTGAGGTTTAGGGTTCTAGGGTTTCAGGGGTTTAGGGCGTTTAAGGTTTCAGGGTTTAAGGGTTTTAGGGTTTAGCATTAGCTTTGCAAAAGCTACCAGGCTCTGGAAAGCGTCAAGCCCTGGACCTCTCTTTTATGCAACGTTTGCAAGGATGCAGCCTTTTATGAACACTTTGATGAAACGCAGAAATTTATATATATATATATTTGTATATGTGTATGCATATGGGCACTGCCAAAAAATGGGGTGCTCTTGAATAATTACTCTATGTCAGTCTAAAGGAGTCCTCAAAAAAGGAGCGCAAATTCTTGGAAACCCCAGTAGGTCTACATAAATAAACACATATACGTTATACCCCATATTCTATCTACTTAAGGGGGGCTAGATATGGGACCCCTGAAGTTGAAAGCCTTCGCGCCGGCGGCGCGCAGTCTTGCCAGGCGCTCTTCAGCATCTGAATAGTTTTTATGGTGGTTGCACCAGGCAAACTCTTGGGCAGGTGGCATTGAGTCATGGTGCACAAGTTGGGTTCTTGGGGGGTTGGGGTTTCGGGCTTAAGGTTTGAGGTTTGAGGTTAAAAGTCTAAAGCACCGCATTTAAAAAAAGTCTGAGCTGGAGGCTGATCCATACACATCTCTGCTGACTCTTGTTCAATGCTCTTTCTCTTGGTGGGCAAAGACATTCTTGCAATTGGTTTGGGTCTGGTGCTGGAGCTTTTAGCCGGGAATTGTGCGCCATGAGGTGACGAGAACATTTATCATAGGTTGGCAGCACGACAGCTTTGAATGCCAGGTCTTGGTTTGTTTCTTGAAAGCCTCATCTTTACTTTCCCGATGGGGTACCCATCATCTACATGCCAACTTCACCGCTCATCTGGAAAATGAGAGTTCTCGGCTGCTGCGCAGGCTCGCAGTATTAGCGGTCTTTGTGATAAGTCTTGACCATGTTTAAAGGGCTCCCCTTTTGGTTGGTCTCACAACTTGCAGGACCATGTGTTCAATTGGTGTTGGGGGGGGCGGCAAACATGATGCTCATTTTTCTTTTTTTCCTTCGATACTTCTCCCGTCCTGGGAATTTTTGTCCATGGTTCTCTGGGCTATTTCGGGTTCCTTAAAAAGGCCCTGAATGCAACTGTAGGGTACATGTCCGTACTTGCGGTCCTTGCAACCCAAATGCAGCGCTTGCCAAACGGCAGCTTCAACTTACCTGGCAGCCCTGAAGCCTCCATCCAAAGCCCAGGACCTAGGTTTAGGTTTAGACACCCACCCCATATCTTGAGCCCTAGGCCGAAAAATCTTAACCCTGCGCTGGCCTGCGTATTGTCCCTTGATGTCGGCCTGTCGCACGCGTTTCCTTTCTTTCAGGCTACGGCTACAAATTGGGTTTCCTCCTCTGAACTGTCTCAAGTCCAACTTTAAAGACCTAAAAAATAGGCAGTTTCCTTCGAAATCTATATGAAGTACTGTACCCTGTCCTCAAATTATACGAAGAACCTGGAACCGAAATGTTGGTAACTATCCCTATAAACCCTGCTTCACATTTATTTTCCATTTGGTTATCCATCATTCCACCTAATCGCTAAAGCCCGAAACCCTGAGGGTACCTTCCAAATGATTTCGGATTTTCTTTTCAATACGCTTTTCCATTGCTACGTTCTACTGGAAGTCAGCTTAGGGCTTAGGCTGTGGGTTCTGGTTCAGGGCTCGAACATTTGCGCCTTTCTGGTTTAGTGGCTCGGGTTTTATGCCTTTGGGCTTGGGAGAGATCAGAACAATTCTTCGGTGTTCAACTTAGTTCTTATGTGGGAGCCTGACAGGAATGGGTTAAGGGTTTAGGCTTTAGGCTCGAGGCGTTTTATCGGTTTAGGGTTTGGGTCTACGGGTTAGCCTTAAGGCTTTAGGGTTTAGGACTTAGGGTCTACAATGAGGATTCAAATATCTTGGCCATGGAGCAGCGGGCATAGAGGTCAGGGGTTAGAGTTTGAGAAACAACCATTGCATTGGCCACCGGGTAGATAATACGTGCATCAAAGTGACAACCGTGAGATACTCCTAAACACTGAACCTCCGATCAAGCCTTACAGCCCCCCTTGAAGTAGATAGAATAAGGGGTATATGGGGATCTTGTTCCAAAATACCCGAAGCCATATTCTATTTGCTTAGGGAGGACTATACATCCTAAACCCAGATCCCAAACACGATTTCGCTAATCAGGCTACCCCCCAAATCCTAACTGCAAGTTTACTTACCTACTCCCCTGACGCAAAATGCGAAATCCCAGAACCCTCCCAGCAAACCCTAAACTCGAATATCCTCTATATATATATATATACATCCCTATATAGCCCTACACAGCCCCAAACCAACCTTCGAACCCTAAAACCTAAACCCTAAATCCGTAAACCCTAAACCCTAAACCCCAAATAGTAGTTTCCATTTTCTTTTCCATTATCCCTATATAAAACTTCATATAACCCCTAATTCAACCCCTAATACAACCACCCTAAATCCAGCCTCGGGCTCAAGGCAGCTCACCACCATCTTCGGGTCCCCAGGCACACGGGCTTGAGAGGCGGCCAGGGCCTGAGAAGAGGGCCAGTAGGTTTACGGCTTAGTGTGAGGTTGGGTGGAAGGGTTTAGGGTTGTAGGGTTTAGGGATCAGGGTTTAGGGTTTAGAGATTAGGGTTTGGAGTTTATGGATTAGGGTTTAGTATTATGGAGAGACTCAGTAGGAATGGAGAAGAAAATGAAAAGTACTACATTACGTTGCAGTTGAAGGTTTAGAATTTCGGGTCAAGGGGAGTTAGTACGTGTACGTAGCACCCCTGTAAGCCACATGAGCTATAATCTAAACTCCTAGCATCCCCCTTAATAACCCTTATTATACCCCCTTATATAATGCCCCACATAATTCCCTCTAGAGAGTTTAGACTATAGCTCATGTAGTAACCCCAGTTATCCCACTCATTAACCTACTACATAACTAAGTTCTGCCTGACCCTCCAGTGGTAAGGTCCCAGAGTTTGGGAGTTGGTGTTTAGGGTTCAGGGTTTAGGGCTGGGGGGGTTCAGGGTTTGGGGGGTTTAGGCTTTAGGTTTCAGCTGTAGGGCTTAGGGGCTAGGTTTTGGGTTTGAGTTCAGGGTTTAGAAAGTTCAGGGTGCAGGGTTGGAAGTTTAGGGTTCAGGGCTTCGAATTTGGGTTGGAATGGTTCAAACGGGGCTTACAAGGGCACACGCACACTGCGACCGCAAGGACTTAGGTGATCACGGTTGCAGAGCATATGAGCCATAACCTGAACTCGTAGTATCCCCCTTCATAACCCCTGGAGCAGTCCTCTATATAATCCCCTACATAACCCCCCTGGAAGGAATATAGACTATAGCTCCTATGGCCTCAAGTTCCATGCATTTCAGGGTGTGGGAATAAAGGCTCCAGGCAGAGGTTCCAGAGCAAAGGTTGGGTTCAGGAGTTCAGGGTTTAGGGGTTTGGGGTTTTCGTGGGGTTATAGGGTATATATTGGGGCTATATATGGGGATATAGGGATAATGGAAAAGAAAATCAAAACTACTGTTATGGGATTTGAGGCCCGCGAATCCCAAGCTTTGCGGACTTGGGCTTGGGGAATGTAAGCCGTAGGGTTTGTCAAGGGTTCCTGCTTTGTACCCTTAAGGTCGTACCCCTAAAAGGTTTCCCCGATATAGCCCTAATAGAGCCTTAATATGAGCTTATGAAGTCCCCCAAAGTCCCTTAAAAGATCCCAAAACCCAGGGGTACAACCCTGGGGTTACAAGCCGCCAACCCTTGGGTTTGTGTGTAAGGGAGTGCCTTCGGGTGAATCCCGGAATCGTAGCCCGGTCTTCCCTAAACCTTGAATCCTAAACCCTTAACCCACAAAACCCTAAACTCTAAACTCTAAACCCTAAACTTAGATAAGTGACTACATGAAAGTTCGGACTGGGAGCCCACAGTTTGGGTGTCTCGGCCGCTTTTTTAGGTTGGGCTTAGCAACTTAAGCCCCGGAAACTACCCTAAACACTAATCCCTAAACCCCAAACATT
>CAJNIZ010046740.1:10801-39029 GCA_905231905.1 Symbiodinium pilosum
CGTGTTTGAAGCGAAACCATGGAAGTGACCCCTACTGATATGGTCCCCTTTAAGTAGATAGAATATAGCTTTGGGTATATTATAATAAGATCCCCATATACCCCATATTCTATCTACTTAAGCGGGACCCTAAACCCTAAACCCCTAAACCCCTAAATCCCTAAACCCTAAACCCTAAACCCCTAAACCCTAAACCCCTAAACTTAAGGGGGCCTAGAAATTCTACCCCACACCCAGGAGCCTGCCTCCGAAAAGGCGAAGTCCCCCTCGCCCACGGCAAGCGTCCGGCATTTCCGGGGAAGGAGCCTCAGCTCCGGGGTTTAGGGTTTAGGGCTTAGGGCTTAGGGTTTAGGGTTTAGGGTTTTAGGGTTTAGGGTTTTAGGGCTTAGGGTTTAGGGTTGAGGGTTTAGGGTTTAGGGCTATGCCTTAGGTACTGCCCCCCCTCAGTAACAGTTGGATAATAATTATAATATGGTTATATATAGCCCTTAATAGGACCCCTAATATAGACTGTTACTGGGGGGGTGGGGGCAGTACCCAAGCTATGCCCTAAACCCTATACCTTAAAACCTAAACCCTAAACTCTGGGGGTTAGGGGTTTAGGGCTTCAACCCTCAGACCTGTCCGAGGTTGAGGGATACATAGGGTACATTGGGTTCAAATCAAAGATATGTAGGGGTATCTAGGATTTTACTAGGGGTATGTGGGGGACATATATATATATATCCATATATATATATATACATGTACGGCTTAGAGTTTTAGGGCATGAAGAAATGAAAAGGAAACGAGTAAGACCTCACATGAATAGCATTAGAATGCTGGCTTCAGGGCTTAAAGCTAGGGTTTGGGCTAGGATTCCGGGCCCCCCCCTTAAACCTAAAGGTTTAGGGCTTGGCTCTTGGGACTTGGGTTGACAGTTTACAATGTAGATTTGAAGATTTAGGGCTTCAAGTATGCAGCTGGATCCTCCTAGCCCCTTCCCCCCTAAGGTTTAGGGTTTAGGGTTGCCCACCATGCACTCACGATACGTATTCCTATGAGACACCAAATCTGGTCAGGGGATTGTAGGTATCCAAAAAAACATGCGACTTTGAAGGCATCCTAACTTTCGGGCTTGCAGTGGCAAGAATCCCGTCACTACCCTATAGAAACCATGTATGACCCCAACTTCCATGTCATCTTCCATGTTCCTTTCCATTTGATTCTCCACCATCCTATCCCCAAGCCTTAAACCCTAAACCTGTTTGGGAGAAGCGACTACCTTGCCTCAGCTCCACGCTGAAGCTTCTCAATGCCAGGGGCTGCATTAGCTCCTGGTAGTGCAGTTTAGGGTTTAGGGCTGTGGGAGTTAGAGTTGGGCAGTTTAGGGTTTAGGGAGTTTAGTGCCCAGGCACGCCAAGCATCTGTCGTCATGCCAGATGGCTTCCAATTGCTGTAGACCGTGGGTTGCAAAGAAGGGCTATAGAGCCACACGGTTTAGGGTTTAGGGTTTAGGGATTTCTGGCAGTCAACGTCTAAAGCAGGCAGAACACTAATAACACTCAGGAATCACAAAAAATGAAAGTAAAAGTACTATCCAACTGTTATCGAGCGGGTGCAGTGTGCAACTGTAGCAAGCCAAAACACTGAGCCCCAAATCCGAAATCAGAGACTTGGGATCAACTAGCCACTGGTTGCAAGGACTTGTTGCAAGGATACGGCTTCTGATGCAACCCAGTGCTCCTGAACCCTAAGACCCTGCGTGAAAAATCAGTTGAGATTGCAAGCATAGCATTTCAGAAGGGGGAAGGGGTTGATGCCAGCATTTGCAATCACGCAAGGGTCTCCATTAAGCATGGTGGACACAGTACGGAAGACTATTAGAAATCATAAGAGACTCTCGGATGTCGCCTGGTTATCACTTGGATTTTGCCCTGGCCAGCTTCCATATGAACACTCCCCATATGAGCCATAGTCAGTAAAGTCCTAGCATCCCCCTTGATAACCCCTAGAGTACTCCCCTATATAATCCCCTATATAACCACCCTTTCAGGACTTTTAGCTACAGCATATATGCGATTCTTTTCCCTACCTAACACCCTAAACCCTAAATCCATGGGTTTCCCTCGGTAGCTAAGCCCTACTACCTCCCCAAAATCCTGATCCAACCATAAACCCTAAACTCTATAAGGGTTTAGGGTTTGGGTCCTCACCCCACCCATTAACAGTGTATAATAGGATCACATTTAAGACTCTATATAACCATATTATAAATATTATGCAGCTTTTAATGAGTGGGAGCAGTGCCCACCCTAACCCTAAATCCTGATCCAAAAACCCTCCCAAAGTGACCAGATGAAGTGGGCCAACCAAGTTGCAGGAGCTTTACACCAGGGCGAAATCCTACTCCTTAGGCTTTCAGGGTTTAGGATTTATAGTCCCCCTTGAGTAGATAGAATATGGGTTATATGGGGATCCCGTTATAATATACCCAAAGCCATATTCTATCTACTTAAGGGGGACTATAGGGTTTAGGCAAAAAAATCCATCTCCTGGAGTCTCGTCTTAACTATCAGAGGTACGTCACCAGAAGCTCCGAGAACCCTCCTGAATCAAGAAGGATTTAGGGTTTAGGGTTTAGGATTTAGGGTTTAGGGTTTAGGGTTTAGGGTTTAGGGTTTAGGGAGGCATGGTTCTTGGATACCTTGTCGAATACAGCAGCCAGCACTTCAAGGCACCAAAATGTACACTAATTCTGCCAAGGCCTGAATGCCAGTTGAATTTTTTTGAGGCATCTTACACAACAATTAGGTGTGTCTATGTATGTAGATATACAAGTCACGTTGAGCCAGAACATTGAAAATTTGGCCATAAACCAACCAAATGACCCGAAACCCTAATCCCGAAACTGTAAGGCTCGAAACCGCTTGGTCTTTTCTAGCGGGGAGCGCGAAAGAGACTCGAAAATGAGCTTTCACCCAGACCTTCAAAAAAAGGATGCGAAATCATGGATCCGAATCCTGCACAGAACCCTGCAGCTCAGAACCTTTGAATTACTGTCTAGGGTTCCGTGCTTGCAGATTTGGAGATATAGCCTTATGAGTAGTGCCATGTTTATTGTGACAACATGTCTGTTCTGAAGTTGAGTGAGAGTTACGATTGTAAATACATTCTTGCAGTTTGGAATGATGATTGGCTGAAATTCTTGCGGACTCCATGTTTCGGATCCCTTGAAACGTCATGGGTGAGTAGCTCCTGCTGGGAAGAGATCATTAGATTCTAGGCCCGATGTCAACCCTGGCCCAGGAGATCTTATAATCTACAGCCGGGTTAGGGTCTAGGGTTTAGGGAACAAACAAACATCCTCTCTACCGTTGCCAGTAGACTGCTATACTTCCTACTCTTGCTTCAACCACTGCCTACCGTTGCCGTAAATCCTGCTCCTTGGCCTCCTCCTCCTGCTGAGCATGACTCCACTGCAACAATGAGAATGACGATGATGACTACTTACCAGCACTAGTGCTGATCTGGGTTGCTGTTAAGGAAACATACTTCAAGCTAGCAGATTATGGGTATATAATCAATAACGAGGGTTCTGTATTGTAGGACTTACTTTAAGTTCCTTAAAAGCAACTTGGTGATGGTGTTGGGAGTTCAGATCAGGACCACAAGGTTTCCAGGAACCACATCTGGGAGGCTGGCTTTGCAGCTGCAAGCTACAAGCGCTGGCTGCGATCGATGACATCCCTTGCCAAAGAATTCAAACCCTTTGCGGGTTGCGTATATGCACCTGACTGCGGCTGGTGTGCTGTAGGGATGTCACCTGTCCATCTACCACCCCGACCGGACTTCTGACAACAGGAAAAGCACGCGAGACTCTGCGCTTCGAGCACTCAGCACAGAGCGTGAAAATCGTGCCGCACATCCACTTACCACAGGGATCTGACCAATTTGTAGAGAGTCTGGTAGGAAGCTCGAAGAATTTTCATACTAATCGCTCAGACTCCCAGCTACGTGGGTGGAAAACATAGGGACGCAACCCTGTTGCACATGCTGGCTTTGTGCGAATTCTCCTCACCCAAAAAACCAACCTCCTCATGCGCTGTCAGGTCCCAAAGGTGGATAGAACCCTTGCCCGAGCCAGTGGCCAGGGTCTGGCCATGTCCTGCAAATGCAGAAAAGGGAACCGAAAGTCACGTCATGTGATCCTATACATAGGAATAAAGTCCATCTAGGCCTCAGTTGGAGAAGAGGTAATGAACGGTGGGTGTATATAATGTAGGATCCAATGTTCACAACTTTCAGTCCCAACGGTGAGTACTAGTCAGATCCGACAGACTCCTACGCCCTAGAGCTGGAGGGACTTAGTAAGTAGGTTACCAATAGGGATGACTGGGGCTACTATGATATGCCTTATACACTTAGAGAGGTTATGTATGTATACTTAGCAAGCCAGGCTGAGCCCCTGAGCAAGGTCATCATGGGAACTGTCATTACTTCAAGGCACGTCCTGCAAAGGCAAGGGAGAGCACTTCAGTGTCGTGCCTGTAGGAAGCGATGCGGCCCTGTGAGGTATCCGCAGTCCATATGTGGGAGGTAAAGTCGTCTGAAGCTGACGCTATGAGCTTCCCATCCGGAGAAAACGCAACAGAATTCACAAGATCTGTGTGACCGCTGTAGCACCGCAGGCAGGCCCCAGTTCGAGTATCCCACACTTTGGCCTTCTTGTCAACAGCACCCGTAGCCAGCTGGAATCCATCCGGGGAGAAGGCCACTGAATAGACCCTGCCGGAATGCCCATCTCCGCGCCGGCCATCCCAGTGCTGGGTCATCTGGCCGGAGGCACGGTCCTGGTCACAGAAATCAAGAGGGAACACAAATCTTATGTAGGACCACAAGGGCAGCCCAGGTACTAGTACTGGTACTCGCGCCGAGAGTACTAATACAAGAAGTACCCGCACTGATAACAATTCTGATAGTAGGGGGCAGCTGCCGCTGCAGCGGTGGTCGTGTTCGTGGTCGTGGTGGTATGTGTGCGGTGGCAGCCACGATGGCGGCGGCAGAAGCGGCGGCGCTGGTCGTAGTGGTGGAGGAGTAAGACTTGGATTTGGAGTAAGAATACTAGTGAAACCAGGGTCAATGAGAAAGCACCAACGCTTTTGTGAACGGTAAGGTCCCCAGAAAATCCCAAACAGGTAATCCCAGTTTCCATCTAATTTTCAATCTTCCTGCCAGTTGACTTTTCGTTATGAAAAACTACTGGGGGAACCTCCCGAAACCCTCAACCCCTAAACCCTGCATAACACTCTACAAACGCGCTAATCTTTATCATGTGGATGCCCCTGACCCTAAACCTTCGACCCCATACATCCCTATATGCCCCTACATAATCCCTAGATATCCTAAATGTCCGTATAAAACCATGTTTTCTACATATACATATGTATGTACACATACATATGTATCTCTCTCTCTGTCTCTCTCGCGCGCTGTCCCTACATATCCCTACATACCAATCCCGAAATCCGAAACCCTAAACCCTAAATGGTAGTAGTTTCCATTTTATTTTCCATTATCCCAAATAACCACAATATAACCCCAATATAACCCTAAACCCTAAACCCTAAACCCTAAACCCAACCACTTGATCATCCCAAATGGTCCCACAAGGCGAAACTGTAGTCGTCAGATCCAGTTGCAAACATGCGCCCATCCTGTATATTGGGATTATATTGGGATTATACTGGGCTCATATTGGGATTATATTGATTAAGGAACTTAAGCTAACTTGCCTCAATGTTAGGGTTTGGGGTTTAGGCTTGAGGCTTTAGGGTTTCGGGTTTAGGGTTTAAGGCTTGGGGGTTTAGGGATCAGGGTTAGGTTTTGGGGGTTTAGGCTAGGGTAATTGGGATCGTGTAAGGGCTATAAATATGCATAGAGAAGTATCCCAAGTCTGTAGGAGATTGCACTGTGTTTGGGCGCTTTGAACAATGCCAGGGGTTGGACATGTCCTAGTAAACCAACATTCGGTGAGGTCGTAATCATTTGCGCCATTACCTTGCATTTAAAGGAAACTGAGGGAGACTACACAGAAAAATGAATGTCCAGGCTATGGTAACCGAGTCGAAAATCATTCGCCATTTAGTTTTGGCTGGCCCACCATATCTCGAAATCTTAGGGGTTAGTCATTCAGCTGTTCGGCTAAGTGGGGGTTTCCATAAACATGCCCCAAAAACAGACCTCAGTATGCCTTAGTCCTGATTGTAGGGACTCCCTTTTCAAAAGTTTCACGAAACAACTTAGCCCACATTACCCTAGGAAGAAAAAAGGGATCTTTTTTTCCTGAATATAGGGAATCCCATACCCCCAATAAGTAAAAAGGATCCCTAATACTGATCCAGACAATGCTAGCATCTGGAGACACAGACGCAGAGTTCACATCCCGGCGGTGACCACGAAGAACTAGGACCTGCAGATTTCATTACCTGGGATTATATTGGGGTTATAGGGGTTATATAGGGGTTATAGGGTTTAGGGTTTAGGGTTATATTACCCCAAAAATGGAGAATCAAATGGAAAAGAAAATGGAAAATGAAATGGAAACTGGGATTATATAGGGGTTCGAGAGTTACAGTTAGGAGTCTTAAATGTACCTCCCCAAATGTACCCACCCGTCCTCAAACTTAGAACCCTGTTAGGCCTTATTAAACTCCATATAGTCCTTATTAGCTTCTTAAACCCTAGGGGGTACTTTTGGGGGGCTTGCATTGTAACTCCTAATGCAAATTCCACCTACTGTAGGGGCCTAAATGATTACTATAACACTTCGATCTAAATCTAAGGTACCCTAAAACATCCTAATACTAGTCTTTTACAAGGAATAAGGGACCATAATATTGGAAATGGTTTAGGCTTCTACATTAGGCCATGAGGCAGGTGAAAGCCTTCCCTTAACGGGAAGGTTGAAGAATCTATAGGGCTAGGAGTCAGGAGAGAAGGAAAATCGAATGGAAAACAAAACGGAACTTGGGATGACAGGGTTTAGGGGTGTTGGGTCAAACAGGTATATCACTTGGGTACTGCCCCCACCCAGTAACAGTCTATATTAGGGGTCCTATTAAGGGCCATATATAACCATATTTTAATTATTATCCAGCTGTTACTGAGGGGGGGGCAGTACGCAATATATCACCAAACTCTAGTGTAAGGATATTTCGAACACTAGCATTGACTCTACTAGTTATTGTATGGGGCTACAGGATAATGCCTGGTTATAAGTTGTTTTTGCTGCCCAGGGTTTTCTCGGGAGCCTGTGCACATGAGATTATCAACGAATTATGATGTAGAGTTTGATGCTCTACAAGGACTTGGTGCGCTGTCATAAAGGCGTTTAGTACTGGGATCAGGATTGAGGATGCAGGAACTCTGGATTTTCACTTGCAATCTATAGGGCTGAGTGCTGCTCTCTATTTTGCCGGCTGTAGGGGATATAGGGTTATATGCGAGGAAGATATGGGATATTGCGCAAATAGCCTTTCCTTGCCCCATGTTTGCAAAGAGCGCAGGTATCACAAAAACAAAGAAACAACAAACAACCGGAAGTACTCTGTGGAAAATAAGGAGTATATGGGGATATATAGGGTATGAAATTTTATATTGGGATTATATAGTTATCCTAGGATTGTATTGGAAACAGTTAGGTTTAGGACAATCGTTAGCAGAACAAACCTCCAGCGAAACTGTTATCAACCCAGAACCGGACCTCACAAGCTTCCTCTAGACTAAGCCCCATACACCCCAAAACCCTACACCGCAAACCCTAAACCCTAAACCCTAAGGCCTAAACCCTAGACCCTCAACCCTAAACCCTAGACCCTAAACGCTGAAGCCCCAAGTAGTGCATGAGACATCTAACTGCCTCCAATACAATCCTAAGATAAGTATAAACTCCCAATTCAAAACTACATAACCTATATATCCCTGTATACTCCTCATTTTCCACAGGGTACTCGCTAGAAAGGCCCCGGTTTCTCCAAACTCCCGAATCTGAGCCTCAAGGTTCAGGGTTATAGGGGTATAATGCAGAATCAAATGAAAAAGAAGATGGAACATGAAATGGAAAGTACTATTTAGGGTTTAGGGTTCAGGGCTTAGAGATTAGGGTCTAGGGTTTAGGGTTTAGGGTTAAGGAAAAGAAAGAAAACGAGACCAGCATGTCCCCAGCCCCTAGAGCCCTTCTAATTGAACCTGAAACCCTACACCTCTGTGTCCCTCAACTCAAACCCTGAACCCAACACTGTACGCTTCCCAAATGAAAACTGCTGCAATCTGTGTTTAGATTTTCCTTCTACACCTTACAAAGCCCTTGCACGCCTCACTGACATACAAAAGAAGCCTGAGTAATCAATGACCCCATACCCTAAAAATGGGCTACACAAGCCAAACCATCCCAGCATCTGCGTTACAGGAATGAGCCCTTGACTTTATGGGGTTAGTAAGGAATAAGGGAATATATTATACAGGGATTATATAGTGAATACATTCCATTATTCCTTACCAACCACCAGTAACTGAAGCCGAAAGTATCCCCCCTGCCTCCTTCTCTGAAGCAAGGTCCCACAAGCGCGCAGAGGCGTCGCCCGAGGCAGACAGAAGTGATGAGCCCAAAGGGCAGAAGTCAACGGAGTAGATTTGCCCTGTGTGGCCTTGCCTCAGGCTTGGATTGGGGGGGGTATGGGTTTAGGGTTTAGGGTTTAGGGCTTGGGGTTTGGGGTTTGGGGTTTGGGGTTTGGGGGGGAGGGGGTTAGGGAAGTTAACATTGAGATCATATAGGGTGATGTAGGCGTAAAAGAGAAGAAAATGGAAACTACTATTTAAGGTTTACGTCTTAGGGCTCGGGACTTCGGATATTACCCCATCCTATTGTAATAATGCAGAAGAACATGGAAGCCATTTAGGGTTTAAGCCCTAAGGCTTAGCTTATTGGGAAAGCCACACCTCGATAGGAGGGACTGGCCGGAACTGGGAAAAAAGCCGAGGTTTTGCATGTTTGCCCTGCGCTCCGCGTAGGGAATACTTGGATGGAGAGCATCTGGCTGCCGATGGGTTCGGGCTCAGTGTATGACGTAGAGGGAATTTAAGGGGAACTTAAGCTTAGGCCTCAAGATTTGGGGTATAGGGCTCATGCCTCCGAAGCCCTTGGGAGAGAAGCACGCTGCATGTGGAAAATCCCCCGCGGCCGCACCAAAAAATGTTTAGGAATCATCCAACCTTAGCGCGCTAACATCCTGCGAGATTTGCGAGGGAAGCTGCCATATGGGGTGTCTCACCGATGACCCCTCAACACTGAGAACTTGGGAATATATTAGGATAATGGAAAAGACAATGGAAACTACCATAATACAATGGGGTATATACATAGAGGGGGTTATATATATATATATGCACCATTATACTATACCCTGCCCTAATCCCTGTAGTTGCTTGCAAAGGGGGGAGGCATGGCGACTATTGCTTGAATCAGCATCGGGGCTCTGAGATAAACCCAGCAAGTTTCCAGCAACAGAAGAGCTGCTGCTACCCCGAACGGGCCTACACAGCCTGACCCAAAATGAAAGAACTGCAAACCATGAATCCGAAACTGCACTCTTACCTAATCCACTCCCCCAACAATAAACCCCGGCCCCCCCCCCAAGATTGTAACAGAATAGTTTCCATCCCCATATGTATCCCAAAAAGTAATCATTCCCCCCTGTCACCCTAAACCCTTAACAACACATATACACAAAAATAAGATTGTTGCCCCCTTGTACCCCAAACCCAAAAGCACCAACCCTAAACCCAAAACCCGGAACCAAATTCCGAGTGGCAACTCGGCCGTGGCCTCGTCGGAGCCGTACCGCCAGAGGCTGACGTACGGGTCGCCACACCTCAAGGGCAACTGGCTCTAAAGGATTGGTTTTAAGGTTTAGGGTTTAGGGTTCAGGGTTTAGGTTTTGGGCTTAAGGATTGAGGCTCAGGATTTGGGATGGGTGCTATGGTTCAGGTCTTGTCGACGCTCTGGTGTTCAGTTCAGAGTTTGGGCTCTCGCGGTTAAGGATGCGGCATCTGGGGACTGTGGTCTGGGGTGCAAAATTAAAATTCAACGCTTGGGGTGTGAGGCTTAGGAATTTGGAGTTCATGGTTCGGATTCAATTTTGGGACTTAAGGTTTGAAGTCCGGGCTTTGGGTGTGGGTGCTGGGATTAGGATTTACGGCATAGAATTGGAGGTTCAGGGCATGGGGTGGAAGGTTCCAGCTTTGGAGTGTAGGTTTCGGCGTTCAAGGTGGGTAGCCCTTCAAGTCTTAAGGGATGTCCTCCATTCAGAATACCTAAGCTGGGTTGGTGTTGAGGATGCTAAATTCAGTTACTATAAGGAAGGCCAGTTATTGACCATATACCCATATCTTGATAACTTAAGTTCCTTCACAGCAACCCATTCAGTTGTTTCCGCATGCATTGACATCTTGCAGAATGGTATCAGGACTTTACCAGGGATGCAACAAGAGATACTTTACAAGCCAGGGTGTTGCAACAGAAGCCAGCACGTAGGTTCATACCAAACATGCTGAATAACGCCAACTACCAAATGGTACTATAATATGAGCCACTGTCTAAACTCCTAATATCCCCCTTAATAAGCCCTATAATAATCCCCTATATAACCCGCCATATAACCCCCTTTAAGGAGTTTTGACTATGGTTCATATAGCGAAAACCATGCCGGATTTGTAATTCTCCAGCCTCTTTGCACTGAATGCTGGACCGTCCCAAGCTAAGGGCCTTTTTAGCGGGAAAGTCTGGGTTCCGCAACTACTCCCTAATACTACAGCTGCCTTAGACTCAATTCATTGGGAGGCTTCCTCGTGAGAGCAGTAGCATATCCATGAATCATCTCATACCATGAAAACAAATCACTCGAATGTAGAAGCCGGAAAGAAGTAGCAATTTCCGGATGCATCGCTCATAGCATTGTAGTGGAATGTACCCCAAAAACCCAACGGCAATTGTTTAGGCGACATTACCATGTCTGAAAACCTCAGAAACACCTAGGCTTCCGTTTCATCATCAAGTTTCTTCCTTCTATTGGAGCTACAGTCTGAACTCCTAGTATCCCCCTGAATAACCCGTATAGTCGTCCCCCATATGAACCCCTAAATACACCCCTTAAAGGAATCTAGGCTGGGGCTCATTTGATTCTGCATTCCTCTAACTATTTACGCGCTACCATGACAATATCACCAAGGTGCTCCCTCAGCTAAAACCGGGAGCTTTGGGGGGGTAGCTTGAGGGAGGAGGAGGAGGAGTAGTAGTAGTAATAATAAAATAATAATGACCCAGATAAAGGATATCTAGGTTATTACCTGCAATAACCCGAAAAATGGAGAATCGAATGGAAAATGAAATGGAAACTGGAATTATATAGGGGTTTGAGGGGATAGGATGCCGAGGCCTAAGTAGTTCTATGCTACTCGAAAAGCGTCTTGGGTTTTAGGGGGTTCTTGTCCAGGTGCGCTGATGCAAAGACTCCGGACTCCGGTGATGCCGCGACGCCGTTCAGCCCAGTGCTGTGCCTTCGACCAAACATGTGTGGAATGGCTTTGCGATTTAGCAGGTCATCTGCATGTCTGAACCTCAAGAGGCTCATATTAGCGGGGTATGAGCACAGAAAATTGGCACGGCTGCGAGAATGCGCGGATAACAGGTACAACGATACCCTGAGTTGAGTGAAAAAGCGCGAGGGAACAAGAGAGAAAGACCAGCGTGGAAGCCACAAAAATTAGATGTAACCTTATATTACCCTACAGAACCCTTCTATAGGTAACACCAACAACAACCTCCGTGCCAAACAGGACCTACCGACAGGCATCTGAGCAACAGATACAAGTATTGCGTTGTCTTCGAGTTGTGTTGTGCTGACCGTCAGCGTTTAGGGTTTAGTGTTCGGGGTCCCTAAACCCTAAACCCTAAACCCCAGAGAAGTTCATGAGTTAATTGCATCGCTCGGGCTTCGAGCTTTAGGCTGCTGCAGCTGAACGGCTAGCGTCTAGGGAAGCAAAGTCCAACACTTTGGAGACGAGACTTACGGCACTGACAAGCTTAAATCTGGCTTCCAGGGCACAAAGTTGGCAAAAAGTTGGAAAAAAGTACCACTGCACAGGCATCTGTATCCATAAATAATCACGCTAGCGCAGAAAAAGAAACATGCCCGAACCATAAAGCCGTGAACCAGGCGGACAAGGTGCTGAAACTTCTGGACCTGCAGGGCACTGCAAGAGGGACCAGAAACAAAAATGGAAAATGCAATTTTGGCTCTAGGCTTCAGGGGATGGAAAAGACAGTGGAAAATACGGTGCTATGATTATCTCAAATTCGGGCTGAGGATAAACTATCATATCTAGGGGCTTTGGATCTCCGGCAAGGTCCGGAGCTTCTGACACTTGTGATGCTTAAGGTGAAATCACCATTGTGGAGACATCATGGCTTTGCAGGTGGATGTGAAACCTTAGTTTCAAGAAGTTGGTTTAGGGTCAAGGGCTTCATAAGGTCCATAGAAGCCCCCCGGACCCCCCAAACCCAGACCCTGCAATGGGCCCCAAAGGTCCCTAATATTCTTCATAAGGCTCCTACAGCCCTTAGTCGGGGGTTTGGGTTTGAGGGACTACTTCAGGGATCTATTTTTTCATACCCTACCGAACACCAAGTAGAGAAATTCTCCTACACTTGATGGACAGCATCCTGCATGAACCTACTCTGCTTGACGGTTTTGAGTTTGGAGGTTTGGGGCTTCGGGCTGAGGGCTTAAGATTTCAGGGTCAAGGGCTCAAGGGGCTTAGGGCCCTAAACCCTAGACCCTAAATCCTGAACCCTAAACCACCCAACAAAATGAATCCTCACCCCGGAGCTTCTTGGGGAAAGAAACGCCCAAAATGTTCGGAACCCATATAGGGGTTACATATGGCTATATAAAGATATATAGGGGTTCTACAGAAAATTGTATGGGATATATAACGGTTATAGAAGGTTTGCATAGGGATTAATATAGGGTTATATAGGGCTTATAAGGATCATGGGGAAGAAATTGAAGCTACTATTTAGGGTTTAGGGCTTAGGGTTACATTAGGTGGTCCCCCCACCCAGGAATGGAAACTGTGGGGGATAATAACGACTATATTAGGTCCTCTTGTATTCCTTCCTATTATACCACTTTGACAGGGTGGGGGGGTCCTTCTAAGCTATATACCAAATACCAAAAACCCGCCAGCTCTCAACCACTCTAGAATGACCAGACCTCCGTACCTAGAAGGACCTCGACAAAACCAGAAGGGTGTATTGTTTGGTGTGCAGGATTTAGGGTTTCCGGCTAATGGTATCATCGGGGTTTAGGGTTCTTGGGTTCATCGTTTAGAGCTTTGGGTTTAGGAGTTAAGGGTTGAAAGTATGGTGTTGAGTGCGCCTGTGTTAAGTATATATGAATATACGAATCTAGGAAATATTCCCGCCCAATATGCAATTGCACTATCTTGGTACCAGTGCTTTTTAAGGGTGTGGGGCTTCTTGAGGATTATTTAACAAGCAAACACTGCAAACACACATGCATTGGGTACTGCCCCAACCAGTAACAGTCTTTATTAGGGGCCCTATTGAGGGCTATATGTAACCATATTATAGTTATTATCCAACTGTTACTGAGGGGGGACAGTACCCAACACATGCACTTTTTCACGCAACCCTCCCATAACTGCCGAAGAAACTCCGGGATAACAATCATAGCTTTGAACAGCTGAGCCGAACTTGCCCCAACCTAGACTCACCCCAAGTTAACTATTACCACTAAAATGAAGCCCATATACTCCATATGTATATATATATATATACGTATATGTACATATCTATTTATTTGGCCATTTATTTGTCTATCTGTTTATATCTGTTTATTTAACTCTATATAAACGTAAATCCAGCTTGTCCCACCTGCACACGCTCCTCCAGCTCCCACAGCAGCGCATTTCCTCCCACAGCTCCTGCAAGAACATGTGCCTCTTGCTGAACTCTAGCTCATGCATCGTGGATTCGTGGATATTTTCGTTACAAACATGATCCAACTGGGTATGGGCAATATGCAACAAACATCCCACATAAGAGATGCTCCCTGTTTCGGTCACCCAGAAATCCATAACATTTGATGTTGCCTTCCAAGCTCAGCGCTAGCGGAGTCTCTGATTCTAGCCCAAACTGTAAATCCAAGACTGCTGAATGCGAATCTTACCTCCTGATCTTATGCCCCAACGCCTACAGCCCAAAATCCAAGCGCGCCAGCCCTGGTTTTTCTGTGAGGGTGCTTTACGGTTCAGGGTGTAGCGTCCTGGCTGGTTGGCCCTCTTACTTACGCGACAGAAAAGAAATCACTTATTCGAGTTCGAGCTAATGATCCACTCACACCTCATGCAGCCCTTCCCTAAACGCTTGGAACTCGACTGAAATTCTTATCATTATGCTCTATATATGCCGTGGGGTTGCCAGCACTACGGAGGCTATGCCTTACAAAAAGGCGAGGTTTATCGGGGACTATGCCTTACAAAAAGCCTAGGTTTATCGGCTAGTGGCCTTAACCTCTGGACCATAAAGCTCCTCCTGGTAGATTCCGCCTACATACACTGAAACCCCCTCTGTTAGCAGAGAATAAAGGAATGTAATCTCTATGAAAACCCTATCTTATGTAGTCCCTTATTCCCTACCTAAACCTCAGTAAGCTCTGAATGTAGAAGTTCCATACGGGGGCCTAGCAGCCACAGCGAGCGCACTGCAACAACTTGAACTTCACAGCCATCCCTGCGCTCTTGCCAAGGTTTCCGCTAGGTTTGGGGCTTAAGTGCGCTTTAGGGCTTAATTACGGTTTAGGGTGTAATTAGGGTTTAGTATTCAACTAGGACTTTAACAGGGTTTCATTAGGGTTTAAGGTTTAGGAAAAATGGAGAATGAAATGGAAGACAACATGGAAAACGGCTTATGAGATATAACAGGAACAAATTGGGTTGAGGGCAATAATGAAACATGAAATAATAACAGGATACATGGCAATTTCCCAAAATAGGGGGACCCCAAAATAGACCCAACAATACTATAGTTCTTAGTATGCGCCGAAAAGGGTACCCCCAATTTTAGGAAACCTTAAACCCTGTATACCCCTATATACCCCTATGCACTCCCTATATAATCCCTATAACCCCTTGCCCCTGATTTTGGGAAACCCAAGCAACAACTGAGAATGAAATGGAAAAGGCCCTGGAAAATGAAATGGAACCTGGGCTTACAAAGGGCTTATATGTGGGATACGAAGGTTATGTAGAGATTCTGTGAAATTTAAGGTAATAAAGGAGACCCAATGCAAAAGCAACTGGAAAATAGATGGAAACCCTAGGTCCGTTTAGAGAGGTTATAGGGTTCCACCGGATTGTATTGGCCTTAGGGGAAGAATGCAAAATCAAATGCAAGCCAAAATTGAAAATGCCATGAAATTCTATAGGAATTTTCAACACTATGTGCGAAGAAAACTTCTGCATCGTGTCAGTGTTAAAGGCCATGCTTGGTACGGCGAGGGGATCCAAGCCGCATAAGCAGTGCAAACTTGACTTCATGATCTAAGGTGTTGCGTCCAACCATGTTTTGAGAACCCCGCATACCCTCAACCCTAATGGTAATTTCGCGAAATAGGGGGACCCAAAAATACTACAATCAAGACACGCAAAACAGGCACCCCTACCATGAAAAACCCCCAATGGGGGATTCCCAAAATGAGGGGCAGCGTGTTGGGGATCCCTATAAAGAGGCCTCTTCCCCAAACTTAACCCTAATCCCTAAACCCTTAACCCATTGTAAGCAGCGGTGACCTCAGCCCGGCTTCTGCAAGGTTCGGGTGACCCAGCAGCTCAGCACCATCAAAGAAAATTCGGACCTCAGTTCGGGCTTAGGGGCTAGGCTTTAGGGGTTAGGGTCTAGGGTTTAGGGGATGCCTGGATCCATAAAGGGATTATTATGGGTTTGGGGTCTAGGGTTCAGAGCCCCAAACCTGAATCCAACATAGGGATGATTATGGGGTTTCCTAGGGATTGTTTCGGGCAATACACGGATTGAATAAGGTTCTTCCCAGGCTTATGTAGGGCTTGCACGGTTATAGGATTAGGGGGTAGTGATGGCTCCCTGCAAATGAAGTACGTGTTGGGAGGCCAGCAAATTCATCAAAGACAAACAAAACTAAGGACCCAACGTATGTAGAGCCTGACATATACCCTAAACCCTGAACCCCTAAACCTTAAACCGTGTCGGTCTTGAAATCTACTTAATGTACACCGCTGCGAAGCTTGAGAGCCCTGTGTCAGCCTGATATATACCCTATTTGATAAGTTTCATGTTTTTTTCCATAATCCCTATATAAGCCCCTATATACCCCAATGTAATCCTGTATTCCCTACTAACCCCATCTAGGTTTGGGTTACAACTTGTTACCACACCGAGCAAAACAGCTGTAGGGAGATACTTCTCGAGGCCTATGGTTTCGTGTTTAGGGAATCTCGGGGATTAGATTTACAGGGCTCAAGGTTTAGGGTTTAGGGTTCTAGGGTTTAGGGTTCAGGGATGGCAGCTCCCTGCAACAAAGCTACCGTCGCATGCACTCCTGGAAGGGATGCTATCAGCCGCCTGTGGCATGCAGGAGTCAAGGCAAACATGATTGTTTCCCAAAAATGCAAAACCCTCCTTATGTAGCCTCCCTAAACCTTAACACCCCAAACCCTTAAAGCCCTAGAACCCTAAAACCACAAACCCCAAACCCTTGAAAGGGATCAGACAGGGGACCCTAGCTCTAGACAAAAAAATGAGAACCTATGCGAAGGAGAAGCAAAGCTTAGGAAGCATGGGCTGTATCTCCTCTGCGCAAGCCAGAAGTAGGATTTGTCTGTGGATTGGTGTTGGGTTCAGGGAAGGCTCTAAAACCCTAAACCGTCAAGGGTTGTTTTAGGGGTTAGGGCTAAGGGTGGGCTGCCCGGAATCCTAAACGTTCAACAGGGCATCATACGACAATACCGAGGCTCAGAGAGCAGACTAAGTGTAAGGCAGGGCTTCAACAAGGCAACCATACTAGACCCTAAACCCTAAGCCCCCCTAAACTCTAAACCACATTTCTACATTAACCTATCACTCCTGCGAAGACCATCACAACAACCCTGCCTAGTACAAGCTTCAACCTTGAAGGCTGCATAATCTCTACATGCATGCCTACATGATCTAGAGTCTAAACTCCTTAAAGGGGGGTTATATTAGGGGACTATGTAGGGGACTACTACAAGAGTTGCTAAGGGGGATACTAGGAGTTCAGACTATAGCCTACATGATCCTGTGTATATGACCCTGGACATCCGATGTCATACTTAGGAGCCCTTCAAATCCCATCCAATTGCATGGTTTGCACCAACTCCATACCTTCCAAGAAGCGACTTGATGGTGGGTAGAGCACATCTAGAGCTGGTTTAGAGTTTAGGGTTTGGGGTTTAGGGGTCTTAAAGTAGTGTAACAATGCATCCGACAAGGACTGAGAACCACCAGCACAATGACAATCCCTGCATCAACAATGCAAAAACAGTGCAAGAACAATACAAATACTACGATTCAAATTTGATCACTGAATCCCACCACCCAAAAAAAGAAAACAACTCGATCCCTAAACCCAAATCACCTAAACCCCTCGAAATCTAAACCCTGTGAGAGGCCCTGAAATCTGGAAATTTTTCGGCAACGCCTTAACTCGCGGAGCGTCGTGGTATTGGGGAGCCTGTGCTGAAGTTGAACTATGTGTAGACTTCAGGGCTTTTAAGAAACCATGGGATTTAGGGCTAAGCGTTTAATCCAAGACTTATGGTTGAGCTACCCTCCCCCTCAATCTTAACTACAATGGCAAGCACCCACAGGGGCCGTAAGACGACTACTGTCCTTTCCCTAAAGCCTAAGCCCACCCTAAACCCTAAAGCCTAAGCCTAAACCCCAACTGAACCCTAAACTCTTAACCCTATAGGACCAGGTTTGGATTCGGACTTCCCTAAGCCAAAAACAAACCGCACAAAGGGCCCTCTAAACCATTGGCTTCCGAAAAGGGTTTATGAAGTGGTCAACAACACGTAAAGGGTTCAGGGTTTAGGGTTTGAGGCTCAGGGCCTCGGGTTTCAGGAACCCCATCTAGTTTTCCAACCTATTAATACATATCAACACCTAAGTCTGGAGGTTGTGACCATGGAGAAACAACAAACAATCTGAAAAAAGCACATTCCGCAGCCCAGTTGCCGCATTCCAGCACAATTCCGACAGAACACTGAAACCCATACCCTGTACATGAGTTAGGAAATGGGAAGTTCCTCAAAAGAGGCCCGCTGTATAAAACCTCTATACACTCCAACCCTTACTGTAAGCACTCCTAAAAAAAGGACTCCAAATTCTTGGAAACCCCAAATGACACCCAGGAGCGTCACAACGCCCAAGGTCTCACCCGACAGGGCGCCAACCGCCTAGAGGCTTCAGGATACGCTGCTTAGGGTGTAGGAGTCCTTTGAAAGGGCATTGCAGGCGTTCTTTTGAGAATATATGGGGACACAATTATCAAGGCAAAGGAATTTAGGTTGATTTAGGGCTACAATTTGAGGGAATCCCGTTAGATGAGGTTATAGGGGTTATGCAATATACAGTGGGGGGGGAAAACGTCTGGCACGGCTTAGGATCCAATAGTTCCCAAACCATACGGTATATAGGGTGGTGCAAGATTTCCCTCATCCACAGTAGGGACAAATTTACGAACAGGGAAGGATGTTTTAAGGTCTGGGGCTTGAGGGTTTTGATTCGGAGATCAGGACTTGGAGTATAAGGTGGAGGGGTTAGGATTCCTTGCTTGGGGTTACAGTGCCCCTTAAATAGATAGAATAGGGCTTTGGGTATATTATAACAAGATCCCCAATAAGATCCCCATATATCCCATATTGTATTTACTTAAGGGGGACTATAGGTTTTAAGTTAACAGTTCGGGTCTTGGATTTTAAGTTCAAGGCTTGGGGTCCAGAACAAGGTTACAAATAGGGTTTTATGTGGATGAAGACAGTCATCCGGCGTCCTGAGCTGGAATCCCGACATCGCTTGTAGTCCCCTGGTACTTCCCCCACCCCGTAACAGCGTGCAATAGAGTTAACATTGGGGGCTATATATCACTACAATATAGGCATCATCCAACGGATACTGGGTGGGGGCCGTGAATACCTAACCTGAACCGAACTCGCCATTTCATTTGCCACATGTTTCCGATCTGATTTTCCAGTATGGGGTTACTTCCCGAGATATCCTCTTTCATGCCTATACATCCCTATATGACCCTGCATCATCCGTGACCGTGTTGGTTTTCGAATTCAGGGCTTAGAGGCTCCTCCTGGTCTTGTTATATCTGTCTTGAACTTGTCTGCCTCCTATGGGGGGGCGGATTTCATGTTCTCATGTTTAGGATTTAAGGAATGCGGTTATGGTATGCTACAACACAAAAACGATGTGTCTAATGGATTTGTTGGGCATGGGCTATATGCAGGGCACATGGGACAATGACCGAATCACATGACATAGGACCTGAAACCAAAATCCCATATACTGCAGTTGCAGAACCATGCCTTAGAATTGTCTGCTTCTTGGCCGAACAACTACTCAAAGATCGGGAGCTTGGGTTCAGAGAAAGTACAGGTCGGGCTTATAGCTCTCCGACGAATGCCCAAAGAAACAGCCGAAGAAATACAAAACAGTTTTGACACCATGTAATGTAGAAGCGACAGCTCAACCAAGAAGAGACAGGAATCAAGAGATCTACCTGGCTAATCCCTACCTTACCAAAAAAAAACATGGAGTTTAACATAGGTCGAAAAGAAACGAGGCTATGCAAGGTAACTTTTGGGTGTCCGCGTTAGTTTGGAAAGGGGTCACCCTAAAACCACCAAAATCCCTGAACCCGATATGTTCCTACAAGTCCGCAGTTTCCAATTGAAGTTCCAATTGGTTTTTCAAATGGTTCTCCACTTCCTACACCAAACTTCCTTCCAGCAAGGATGAATGCCTTGGGTCATTTCAAAAAGTTGTTTGAGAACATCCTTAACAAAACACGGAGGCTGGGTTCAGGATCTAAAGGTTCGGGGCTTCTATAATATTGGACCAAAATACCCTCATTACGAGAAATAAGTCCCTGCACAAATAACCCCCCTCCATCTCATTGTCCTCCATTTAATTATATTTAATCCTCCGTTACAGAGGTAATAGCCCTGCACCCTAATCCCTGAACCCCCAAATAACCCTTCTCTAATCCCTATAACTGTATTACCACATAGGTCCTGTATAACCCTATATAATTCCTATGGTCTGTACTGTTTGGGAGGACCGAGGCTGCCGCGTGCACCTGCCATTCGGCCATGCGTGCGCGACGCTAGGTACGGCGGCGCATGAAACAGTACAGACGCAATTGTAGCTGTGGTGGTTTAGCGTTTGAGGCTTAGGGTTTAGAGTTTAGGGCTTTTGAGTTTACCCTCATCTCGCACAGTTTCAATTGTGCCCCAATTCACCCCAGTTGCTATCATCGTACTTGGCATAACCTCGTATTGTCGGTGTCAACTGCCTTGCGCTCAAAGAACACTATGCCATGGGCTGTTCAGTCTTCTGTAAAGCTGTGCAGACTGGGAGTGGGTTTGAAGCTTCGGGTGGGTGTAGGTTAGGGTTTGAGGTTAACAGGTTAAGGGCTACGGATTGGATCATGAAGCCCAAAAACGGCACATATGCTGCAATCTACTTACTTGCAATGACCTTACCCCCTATAGCATCATAAGCATAATAACGGTACCGAACATGGCCTGGCGTACCCAAACCCAATCTTGATTGCTAAGGTCCTGCATGGCACCCTCGAAGCGCATGAAGCATAACGCACCAAACAGCCAGCATGAAGTGGCTCCTTACGGGACTACCAATTCAAAATCCATCGCACTTGTATCCCAGAATGGATTGTAGTTTCAATACTTCAATGAAAATACATATACATGAATCCCAAAATTATCCAGGCCAGTTCCACTGAGACCTACAGCTTCCCTAGTCCTACGCGAAGGTTGCCAAGTCTAGCGGTTCAGGGTTGCAAGACTGCTTGCAGTAGCTGTAATTGGGTTTATGTAATACGTGGGGTTGCGCTCCGTGTACCCTTCACAAACTGTTGGCAACACGAGTACGGCTGTATGACTAATTGAGGCAATTCACAAAATGTTCCTTTCCGACTTCCAAGCATGGAGAAATTAGCATGAAATCCGCAAAGGGCCTACGTGGAACCTTCCACAAATAAATGCCAACATGTCAGCTGGGAGAGACCAAGTACATGTAGGACTGAAAACTAACAAGCACCGTAATAGACACTCCTCCTGCAACTTTTATGGAATCTGCTGGAAAGTCCGTGCAATCTCCACACGACAAGGACACCGAAAGCTTCTCCGCAACATAAATCCCATGCACCAGCGCTTCGATTGCGGAATGGCCACTACATCAAGTTGAAGAACCCAACACCTTAGACGACGCTGCTCAAGAAGGACAATACTTTTCAAACCCCCCCCCCCGTTTGCCGGGATCTGTGCTGGAATCATCTAAGCCATACAAGACCTGCCGAGCCAGCTCCTGTGCCGAAAAGGCCGGCCAGCAGCCGGAACTGTTCGTCAAGCTCTTGTGACGCTTCTCCTCTGAAGTGCACAAGTTGCTAAAGGTGAAGGCTTAAGGTATCGGATGTAACATTCAAAGACCACAATGTTGCATCTTGACATTTATGGTTTTCGGCTCGCATCAGGATGACTCAACATGGAAATTTTCATGGCAGCACTCAACAGATCGTTCAATATTACCAGCACAAGCCAGGATAGCCATGGTCAAGGCTAACAGCAACCCAAAACGCATTCGTGGCAAATTGTGTTTTGATGGGTGTTTCAGGTCGTCAAACCCATCGGAGAACAACATGCCGACTCAAGATTCTCGCAGCCTGTATCGCGACAACTTTCAACCAATGAGCTCCTAATCTTGCGATACTTCGGCAGGATGTAAAGAAACACTCATATGTTCAGAAGGTCTGAAAATTCCCACGGACATGGTTTCCATTTTGGGAATACCTTGCACCAGCAGACTGAATACCGAAAGCAAACTTCTTAAACACGTTCAAGATCCTAACGGTGACTCGTCCAACCCAATCACCGCAAACCGGATACCTGTAATCCAATGGCTGCCTGTTCAGCCTGGCCGCAACACAGGTGGACCACGGTTTCTGTTGTCATAGCGAAGCACGTACGTACTTTGCAAAATCGCATACTCAGTGAACACGACTGTTCAAAAGAACAAATCAAAAGGGCCTTTTGAATCTGGAAGGACCTGAGCCAGGACAATTACGGTATATGGTGCAACATACAACCCGCTCCGCACCCTCACTGTGCAATCTTCTGGTTGTTTAGGTAAGACCCTGTCCTTGGTGCTTCAAAAACAACATGTGTGCACAATGAAACCGCGCATCACATATTTTCTTTATGTAGTCCGCAAAGCCCAAAGGAATCCAACACCCTGACACTCCAAACCTGCCATCCAAAACAGACAGACAACAATTCGAAACCAATGATGGCCTGCCATGGTCACATGTTCAGCCGCAGTGTTTGGAACAGATTAGCTCGTACAATGTGCAACAGTGGTGGAACAACTCGCAAGAATGTTTCAGTTGATCAGACGTTTCACACCCCGACAAAAAGGTATGGCCATTCCTGCATTCGCATGTTCCACATACAAAACTATTCACTACACATTTTGGCGCTCGATCTAAATGCCACAAGAGCCAGGACACAAACGCATCAACCAAATGTTCAAGCACAAACACGGTTTGGTCACGCATCACTCGCACGCAGGAAGCATCAACACTGAATGAGCACCCCCCCAACGCTGTCAACAGTGACCCACCGACAAAATTGAACCCACGATGCTGGAAAAGCGAGTGCTTGGAAATGTTTGCACGAAAGCCGTGCAAGATCGTGCATGCGGGATGGAAGAATACATCCCGACCTCTTTCCCGTCCAGTTCTGCCTTACTTTTTGTCCATGCATGTGCCCACCTAGCTTTCTTCAGGAATCTCCTGGAAAAACCAAGAAATTCGTGAGACGCACTCAGACATGTGTAGCATGCACACGTAGGAGGAATAATCACGCACCTTTCCCTTGTACACAACATGTTTTCATCAATAGAACTTTTTCTTGCCGGACGCGTTTGATCTAGAACGCGCAGGCTGATTCGCAGATTTTGACCATTTCTTGACCGGTTGGAAATGCCTGGGGCGCGGCGACTCGTTCGAACTACAATTTGAGTATTCAATCCATGTCAAGTTGGCAGTCTACCTTGCACGAATCATGATGGATATCAATGGTTCTGATGATGAGCTAGGACATGATAATTTCGCTGTCGAAATTGACTGCATCAGAATCAGACAGTCTGTGACACAATACGGGGCACGCCAGGTAGAAAGCGGCAACATGAAGTTCCTGGATCGAAATATGTTTGCCAATAGGGTTGACTTTGGTCAGCTCATCGTGCTCCAGCCACCCGCCATCACGCCACTGGGTTCGGAAAGGGCGCCGCCTCAACCTGCTCCATTGTTTGCATGGCACACGTCAGAAAACACGAGGCCCTTGTTGCGGTGCAATGTTTGGATAATATGGTGAGGGACCCAGGACGATCTCCGACAAAAATGAACGCCTCGTTCAACCCATGACTAGGCCAGTCATGACCCATGTTTGCATGGCCAAGACAACAACCTCATGGATCGGGCAGCCCTGCGGCCGAACAAATGATGCGACACAAAAAAGAATCTTGCTCTGAAAGACGCGGGTCAAACTAAAACAAAAGACAAGCTGTCAATGATCGCCGTGAGCATTCGCAGACTAGACGAATCAGCAAGACACAGCCAGTCCTTGGCCACCGGACTCACCGCGCTAGCCCCCTCAGCTGATGTCACGCAACAGCAACCCGCTCACGATGTCCAAGTAACGCAGACCAGTGGAAGTGCATCAGGACCATACCTAGCCAAGTAAACACGACAACTCTACTAAACTGAACCCCTACACTGAAGCTTGCGCGCCGGAACGGAAGCACAAACCAACCATAGACTTTAGCTTCCCCAGAGGATGGATTCAGCACACAAAACTACACTACACATTGTTCACCGACTACTTGTAGAAGTCGGAAACACGCTGCTCAAGTTTATGGCTCTTGCCTGTATCACATGGCATGAGTGTCATGGAGGGCAAGGGTCGCAAAGGAGCTGGGCCGATCAGACCACCTTCTCACGGTCCAGAGTTCCGGTCAGCACAGCAGAGGCAGGTGCCTGATGGATCTGCGTGAGCCCTGGCCCACAACTCATCTGATATGGGGCCCGCTAAAGCTAAGGCTCAGAACACCCTGTTGGCAGGACAGCCGACGCAGGGACCGCGCACACAATGTCCTAACCTGGGAAGTTTGGGAAACAGGGTTCTGTTCCCGAAGTCAGCGTCCCCGAAGAGCCCACTGAAGAGCATCATCGACCGATCGTCCCCCACACACTTACCAATCAATGTTCGCGAGTTAGAGCACCACCCTCTTCGGGCAAGGGTGTTGTAAGACACCTCAAGGGCAGTCCAGCTTACATCTCGCTCCAGGTTGCATTACGGGATGACTAGGGCAGCTGCTGGGCAGGACAGAGAGTCAGCACGCAGAAGGGCGCTAGTGGCAGGCCGGTGGTCTCTATTGATTATTTGCATGAGCGGGCAGAAAGGACCAACTGCTGGTAAAACTTTTGCCCCCAGAAGGCAACCAGCAAGGGATGATAGGCTGCAGGGAAGACTGTCAAGGCCTGCGACCATGACAAGTCGGCGGCTAGCGTTAGGATGCTGCTCACTCCCGGCCTAGGGCCTGAAAGGTGTGAACTCTGCGCGCCATCACGCCATGGACGGTTTCCGCCAGGCTTGAAACTTCGAGAGTAGCGAATGGTTAAGCCTAAGCCTCATGGCTACAGCAACCATTTTCTCCTCTTCGGCCGCCACCACGGCTATTGCCCAGTTCACCCCTCACCTTGACACTGGCCTCAGTCCGTGACCCATTCCAGCACGTATGCACAAGCACTCAGCTCACTGCACGCTGGCTTCAAAATCACCGAGCAGCTGTGTAAGAACGCCAATAATGCACGCACATAGCAGACCAGAAGGAACAGAAACCCCCCACAACCGATGAAGCAACATGTCCACCTTCGCCAGCGCTGCGCTGCTGTTCATCAGTATAGGAGCTCTGGCACCACGCAGCGCCACCAGTCCACGACACGCACTACCGAAGACCAGCACTCAGCACAGCAGTCCCGCAAGTCTCCCTCGCTAAGTTTGACTGCACTTCTGTTTTTGATGCTGCGCAGAAGAACGTTCAATCTCACCCCCTCCAACAACTCGGCGATAACTGAACGTGAACACCGGAGGCTCAGATCTCTTACCTCTTCTCCACATGCTACAAAAAAAATTCCAAGTTCTTTTGCACCTAGCCACCGCAGATTTCTACAAAAGTGAGCACGCACAGAAAGCGCTGGACGACCATCGTGTAACACTGGGACCAAAGGGCAAGTCAACTTCACCCACGCCAGGAATGTAGTAGCTCTCTGCAGAAAGTGTTCATTGCTTGGATTGAAGAGACGGCCACACGGAACTAAATTCTATCTGCGTCCAACGGTAGGTAGATCTGCCTTGTGTTCAACAACGCGACGCCTCCCTGCCAGGAACTACCTTCCAATGGAGACTGCAAAGCCAAACAAACAATGTCTGCCATTTCAGATCTAGGCACAGAAGGCACAGGCGGCACAGCTGTGGTCAAGCGGCAGGAAAGAATCGGAGAAGCCACTCCACAGATTTGATCACATGTCTGGCGATCGCAGTATTTGCCAGCCAGGGCTTCGGAGAGACGTTTGCACTGCTGGCCCAAGTTCTTGAGGAATGGACACAGACACCATCCTGAAGTTGAAATCCCAGCCTATCCATCAAACTTGAAAGCCAACTTGCCATTTCGGCCAGCTCACTGGAATTCCACTTCATTCAGTTGAACCTTGCTCGAGCAGGTCCTGAGCTTGGCGGGCGCAAATCTCGAAATACTTCAGACACGCCGCAAGCTAGAATTGCCTGAAGCCTGTGTCTACAGACTTCAGGGAGGAAAAAGAATGGCCTGCGCAGACAGGAATGCAGTAGGGTCTGAGATCTAGCCACAATTCAATCTCACAAAAAACATTTAACTTGAAATGTCTCGAAATATCAACACTCGTTTCCAATCCTCAAGTCAAGAGAGCAAACCACGCGCAATCACATTTGTATGAAATTCCAATGAAACATGACCGAATATAATCACGCTGACATCACGCTGACGCACTCGAGTGTTTTCACATCTGTGGCCAAGGGGTGGAGTCCCCACAGAAAGTCAGGTTCCCACACCGTCGCATGGATCCGCATTTGGGGGCAGCGCCACAACCAAAAGGGTCTCAGTGAGAAACATCCGCACGCGCCCGAACTTACCCCTCTTCCACTCAGCGCATGACAAGAGACGCCGTTTCAAACACATGGGATCAGCAGGCCCAATCCTGCAACGTCGGCCCTCGAGGCCACGGCTTTCACAAAGTGATCAAAGACATCTCTACTCGGAGGATCCTTTTTTTCCACTCAATCGCTGCCGCAGAGTCTGAGACTTGCGGGCAATCTTGCTTGCGAAGACGCCGTATAGTCGTATAGTGTACAAGTTGCTGTACCCCGAGAGGTCCGACAGCCATATGTACAACACGAGTTACTGTGAAACGTCTCGTGAGGCCCGGCATCAAAGTCACATCCTATGAAATGCCAGCACGTATGCATAGCGCCTCTAGACGGAACCCCTCCGAAATCACGCCAAAATCACCCCAAAGCTGAATACTTTCAGAATGATTTCAGAGCGGCGCAGGTTTGAGCTAGTGATTTCCTAAAGATTTCGGAGTGGCGCGGGTTTGAGCTAGTGATGTCCCTGTGATTTCGGAGCGGCGCACGCTTGAACTCCTAAAGGCGGAGCGGTTTCCTAATGATTCTGGGGCGGCGCGGGCTTCCTAGTGATTTCGGAATGGCACGGCTGCAGCTCACAACGAAAATGCGCAGTGGCTTTGGGACCTTCGGTAACTTTGCAATGACTTAAACTAATGACTAAACTAATGACCATGGACGACTGTTTGTGCGTCGAGCCAAGTCTTGTCACGTTTGCCACTTCGACATGAAAAATCGACTTGCTTGGTAGGTAGTAGCGGATGCGTCAACGACTACCGACTATCACTGCTGCTGCTGCTGCTGCTGCACTACTACTGCTACTACGACTACGACGACGACTACTACTACTACTACACTACTACTACTACTACTATGCCTACTACTACTACTACTACTACTACTACTAAAACAACAACAACAACAACAACAACAACTACTACTACTACTATGCCTATTACTACTACTACTACTACTACTACTACTATTACTACTACTACTATTACTACTACTACTACTACTACTGCTACTATGCCTACCACTACGACGACTACTACTACTACTACTACTCTACTACTACTACTACTACTATTATTATTATGCCTACTACGACTACTACTACTACTACTACTACTAAAACAACAACAACTACTACTACTACTACTATTACTACTACATTACTACTACATTNNTACTACTACCACTAGTACTACTACTGCGTAACGGTTGCGTTTACGTATGATGGTGTCATTCTCCACTTCACCCTCTTGAAACTGAGGTTTCACGCAAATTTTGAGTGAAGTCCACTTGCGCCTTTTCTTGCGGATCCACTTCATTCTAATTGTTGGTTGGTCTGCATTGTTCGTGCGTTTTGTAATGCGTTTGAAGCTTTCGAACTTTTTTCAGTGTTCATCGCCCAATTGTTCAGAGTACGCCCCATTCGTCCAAGGTGAGCAGATCTGATTTATTTCGTCATTGCTCCACAAAGTACATTAGTCCAAGGTGTGAGCAATTCTCATTTAATTTTGTGATCGCCCCATTCGTCCAGAGAACGCCCGCGGGTCCCACGCGGGTTCCGCGG
>CAJNIZ010046741.1:0-23555 GCA_905231905.1 Symbiodinium pilosum
TGGCTGGGAGATGCTTGATGGCAAAATACACCCCGGAGACTCCTTCCTCGTATGGTTCTTTCTGCACTCCGGTGAAGGCATTGACGGTGTGGGAGGGCATGAAGTGGATTAGGATGGAGGTTTCGAGTTTTTTGGCGATGAGCGGCGAAGAGTCATTGGATACTTCATCAGTAGGTCGGCACGACCACAGCATGCTGGTGTCAACGGGAGTGTAGATTTTTTGAAAGAACCCACGTCCCAGGTGTGGTTTCGCCGGGGCATGTCCCACGGCCGGGCTGGGTGACGTCACGTACTGATCCCAAGGGTTCTGGTGGTTGTGGTGCGTCGTGCCTAAACGTTGTAGCGTAACTAATTACGCTGGTACAAGCCGCTTACCAAACTTCAGTGCAGGTGCCCAGTCCACCCCCTGACCCCCACGTATGGTAATGGCAGAATGTTTTTACTTTGGATGCAGAGTTATTAGTGAGGAACGGAGGGTGGGCTGCATCGTCTTGTGAGTCAGGTTGTGTTCTTTCTTGGTCGACAGAAGAGGCAGCTAAGTAAACACCCAACTGACTGACTGACTGACTGACTGACTGACTGACTGACTGGTCGAGCGAGCCTTTCTCCGCGGAATGCCCATATTAGCGAAGCAGCTCCGCATTCACCACATTAATAGGATTCAAGCTCTTGAAGTTCACGGATGCTTGTTAGAGGGGTTCTTACGTCTGGTTAGCACGGAACCGAAAAATGGATCCTTAGTGCCTTAGTAATGACTACCTGAGCTATTGTCTAAACTCCTAGTATCCCCCTGAATAACCCCCCTAATAGTCCCCTATATAACCCCCCTTGAAGGAATTTAGACTATAGTTCACATGATCCTCCGTATTAAGGTAGCTGCCATGTTATTGACCACTCCTTTCTTCTCTGCGACCAGAGGTAAACCGTGCATGCCCTTAAGCCTACATGACACCATCCATGAATACTGACCTTATTGAGAACTAAGAGAAGACTTATCAAGATCAAGAGATAACCCACTGCTTCTATTTAAGCCCACGACTCCTATATCTGCGTAGCACGCTCAGAAGTCGAATCGACATGATAAAAAGTACGTTGCGGTCATACTTGCAACTATTATAACTTTTTTCGTCGTCTAGCCCTTTTCATTCTTCCCTCGCAAGTGCGTTGGTACTAGCTACGAGCGATGTGACGGTGCAAGTCTTTACCATGTGCCTCGGGCACTACCAGGTCAGCTGTGTTTCCTAGTGTCCTGCTGGGAGAAGTTATAGAACTTTGCAAACCAAAGTGTCCCGACCGAGTCACAACAAGAACGCTCTGACCCAAACAGCTTTCCACAGTGGCGGCTCCTTTTTTTGTCGCAATCAAACAACCCCATCTTGTTGCCAGCGCTCATTGCAGGCAGGGCATTCGGCGAGGATGCACTTGCCTGAACAAGGTTGACCATCTTGTTTTCTCTGGCCCCTAAACCATAAGAGCATCTAACCCTAGCTCAATGTGGTAGTTTCCCAAAATAGGGGGACCCCAATGTAGACTCCAAAATACCATAATCATTATTATTGGGACCCCTGAAACAGGTAGCCCTAATTTTGGGAAACCCTAAACCCTATAATCCCCTATAATCCCAGTTTCCATTTCATTTTCCATTTTCTTTTCCATTTGATTCTCCATTATAGTGGGTATCCCTAATTTTGGGAAATCCCCATGTAATGAAGTTGGCATGGTTCAGGCCATGCTGATAGGCCTGAATGTACCGCTTCACTCCACCAAAATGACAACCTTCGTCACCGGACAGTAACCCTAAGGGTCCAAGGACCCAAATAATAGGGTTTTAGAGTCCAAATACCATAAATAGTATAGTATTTGGGCCCTAAAACCCTATTATTAGGGTCCTTGGACCCTGAGGGTAATGATTCCCAACGCAGCAGCGTTACACGTAGGGGATGAGAGCGCTGGGCTGGGAGCTTCATTCTCAGGAAATTCTTGGTCCCCATAAAGCCGCAATCCCACTTTCTACGTCACTATAGTCTTTCCTCCGAAGCTCTGCAATTTATTGTGTCAAGGATATGTGGACCCCTAATGTGGCCAAGTCTGGGCAGAGCAGCTTTTCATGTCTGGCTGAAGGCTTTAGGGTTTAGGGACCTAGGGTTTGGCTCTGAAATACTCCGTCCTTCCGCGGGGCCCATACATGGAATCTATCCTGCTGGGGCTCTTACACGAACTTCGTTCGACGGGGTCAGATGCCATGTGCTAAACCCAAACCCCTAGAATCTGAAGTCTAAAGCCCTGAGCCCCTCCCAGGCCACAGTGCTTCTTACTGGCTCAAAGGGCAGGACTGTGTTCCGATGCTACCCGCGCCCTAACCACACTATTGGTAGTACTCCCGAAGACGGGAATAAGGCCACCGTGGGATTCTGCCTGGCTCAAAAATTTCCCTAAACACTACATAAAGCCTTTGGAGGGGTCCCGGAGTTCTTTTCTTGGCGGCCTGTTGTCATGCCGAGCTCCTTCTCTGCCATAATCTACCGCTGGTTATCAGCAGAGCGGGAGATCAAAGAAAATAGCAACTACTTCTGGAGGGTTCTATAGAGACTACTGTAGGGATCAGACCACTGACAGCCTTGCCCAACCCGGGAGCTTAAAGCGAAAGTCCGAAACCTACACTCCCCCAAACTAACATGGAAACCCATATGGTCCCCTTTTAGAAGGACTGTAATCTTGATAGGGTCTTTTTTAGGTTTCCATGTCAGTTTCCGGGAGTGTAGCACGCAGCGTTGGCACCTGTGTCCTTCCGCATGTGCCCCATGTTGCCTCCAAGGCTGGCGACAGGGAGAAGCTCGGCACTGACTATGGTTATACAGGGGTATATAGGGGTTATTATCCTATATTCCTAGGGTTATGTAGAATGGAAACTACAATATTATAATAGGGTATCTAAGCTCGGCACTGACTGACTGTTGTCTTTTCAAACCCTAGGGATCCAAGTATATGAATAATACCTACATTGGGCCCCAAAGTCTGTAAATATTACCTACATTGGGCTAGTTGGATCCCTAGGGAAAATGGGGGTCCTTGACAAACTTTGGGGGTCTTTGAGACTTATGAAAAGATCATTGAGACAGGGAGCATGTTGACAAACCACCGTCGTCAAGTACACGTGCCATCCCGGGAACAGCAGATCTTTCCAGATTACCAGTGATTCAAAGATGGGGAAAATACCGATGCCGGTACCACAGCCAGGCCGCAGTTCCCGCCTGGTAATAACCCCCACCACTTTCAGTGATAAATGTTGACGGGCAGTGTTTGTTGTTCCATGAAAGTGATTCGCGAATCATTGATACTTTAATTTTAGTCTGAAGGTAAGGGGTGTTTACCACTCTTCAGGGGAGGTAACTATTCAGGTACATGAGCCATGGTCTAAAATCTCAGTATGCCCCTCAATACCCCTTATAGTAGTCCGCTATATACTCCCCTATTTAACAACCCTTGAAGGAGTGTAGACTATAGATGACATGGAACCACAAGCACAAGCTCTAGGCCTGGTGAAGCTTAGAGTTCAGGGTTCGCATGATGGAGGATGCTGATGCAAGCAAAGCCTTCCAGTCCCCCCGAATTAGACAGAACATGGAATTCCCCAAGCACAAAGGATAAGATCCTCATATACACCATATTGTATCTACACAAAAGGACTCATCATATCAGGAAACTGTTAGCCGTTCACCCTCCCCTGACCGTATAGTCCGCATCCAGGCACTGCCACATGCTCAAAGGCCTACTTCGCCAACTCGTAAACGCAAACACCTATTTGATGAAACCCTGCAGACCCGGAACGCCCATAAACTGCACATAAACCTTGAGGAACGACGTCTGAACGCTAAAGGTGTCTGATACCCGATAAGCAGACTTCTCAGGCGCCATGGAAAAATCAACGCGGAACGCCTCCAGCACGAGGCAGTGCCCAGGAGTCCCTCGCTGCGAAGTCACTGCTTCAATGGCATGCTATGAATTACTGGGTTGCTGTTACGGAACTTAGATTAAGTTACTATATTGGGGAAAGCCTATTATTTACTATAAATACCCATTATGGTAACCTAATTTAAGTTCCTTAACAGCAACCCAGATTATGTTATACGACGAGTGTTGAAGAATTTGCATGGCTGCGTAGAGATTGGAGTTTCTCATTTGGGATTAGGGGTTTAAGGGTTTAGGGGTTTGGGGTTTAGGGTTTAGGGTGGGATATGTCCTTTGCAGCTTGTGGCCAGTTTCAATTGTCGTACTTACAGCGCCACAAGCAGCAAAAACAAAAAATCACCAAGCTAGGAACGTGAGACTGCGTCATGCTGCAGCACCTATGCTACCATCTTGAAGCCCTGCAGTTCAAGGAGTCCTTTACATTAGGGCCCCAAGGAAGTCCACCCCAGAGGTAATGTCTTATGCAGGAAGAGCTGAGCTTTAACCTCACGCCAACTGCAGGATAGCACCGAGAGGCCCAAATCCAAAGCTAAGTATCTTAGGGTCACCCTCACAGCAAAATGCAGGGTCTGGGTAAATCTGGGGGTTTACTTGGATGAATCCTCGCTCGGGTTTCTTCAGGATGGACTTGTTGGTTTCTATCGGCTTCACCCGGTAGACAGGTAGGTTGACAAACTCGCTGCTGGGTGGAAGAACTCTTGCTTGTCCCATCATACAGATTCTATACATGAAGGGACATGTTAAGGTGTGTGGTTGCCTTTAACTTCAGTATGAAGGGATTGTGTGTGTGTGTTAGTCGACGAGGCCTCACGCAAAGGCTGGCATGCACTTCTTTTTAGATTTGCTGTGTTTTGGGTCATGACTCTCATATACTCCCAAAAAAGTCGAAAAATGCATAGGAGGCTCTGGCTTGAGGGGGCTCCAAGAAGGGGGGGTGCCATATTAGGAGAGCATAGTGCACCATGGAAAGGCCTGCAGGAGGTCTCAGGGGTCCTTTGCTATTGGATGGGGCCCCCAACAGGATTCCGAAGTTAAAGCCCCTTGCAGCAGAGCCGCTTTAAAGGCTATCAACAGGAGCTTCAGCCCTTGCTAGTGGCTTCCTGGATTTTGCCTGAGTGGCCCCTTCGCTCTGATATACCCCAAACCTATACCCTCCTCGAACAAATAAGCTCATATCAGCCATTGTCTAAATTCCTAGTATCCCCCTTAGTAACCCCTATAATATTCCCCATAGAATCCCCCATATATCCTCTTTAAAGGAGTCTAGACTATAGCTCACATTAATTAGTAGGGGGCATTTTAGGGGCTTGGGATAATTGAACATGAGGGGCAGCCTCCCAAAACTAAAGACCTGAGACTTCTGAAAAAGCCTCGAACTGTAGGAGCCTCAGGACTGCGTAACGTGCACCAGACGCCCGACACCTGCGACTCCAGTGACATTTATTGCCTTTTAGGGTTTAGGGTTTAGGCTTTAAGCTTCACGGCTACTCGCCCACTTAGTTAGCCTTATGAACCCTCTGTTCCCTAAATAGACTTGACGAGGGTGGAACCATGGTGCGTGACCCTCCCCCAAAGAAACATGGAAGCTGATATCGTCCTCTTTTGAAGAGCCGATTTGATCATAGATTGGGGACGTCCAGTCTCAGACGATCCTGCTATACTAAGGTTGATTCCCAGGGCCTCCCCCACCCTAGGACTAAGGGAAATACTTGACAACTGGGGGATCTACCCTACATACTACTCACTTCTAAAACACGCCCACCATTTCAAATGAAGACCTAACTATGCCATAAAAATCCTAAGCCCCTGAACTCTAGACCGCAGGCAAGAAACCCTAAACTCTGAACCCTAATTACATCCCAAACCCTCAACCCTGAACGCTATATCCTAAACCCCAAACCCTAAACGCTAAACCAAAACCGATCCAAGCAGTGGAAGGGATCAGGGTGTGGGTCCCCCGCACAGTTGAAGGGACTTTGAAAGGGACTGCGAAGGCGTCTGGGGTTTATAGGGTATACGTAGTGTGCTGGGTGCAAATCAGGGGTCTCAAAATGGTCCATGTTCTGTGCATGCTCATGGTGGGATCTCCACGTTTCCACAGTTCAAAAGGCGCGCATGTGTAAGGTTTATGATGTGTTTTGTTTTGCGCTGAGGCCCGAATGGTTTATGGTATCCCAAACCCCTCAACCCCCGAACCTTAAACCCTAAACCCCAAGCCCCTGGACCCTAAATGCCAGCCCGAAGCCTGCACAAGTCCCAGCAGGCTCAACATCTTTTTGAAAATGTTGACTTGCTCAGGGAGAAACAACTGTGTTGTGTAGGCATAAGACTGTACCATAGACTCAAGAGACCCTCAGTTTGAGGTTAGGACCCTACATGTAAATCTGCCCTAGAGCCTAAACATTCAAGCCTAACCCAGGGACTGTAGGTAGCTGGATTTCAAGGTCGGGTCTCTTATATCCTTCTTGCTCATATAGCTATGAAGCCTCATTAACCCTAATTGCCTAATAAACCTGTGGTGGGTCACCTAATTAAGAGGAACCTTTGGTCGGTGTAGTACAAGGGGGTAGTTTTGTAATCCATAATATAATAAACCCTAACTCCTAAATCTAAAGCCGCCAAATCATGGATGCCTTAAAGGGTCTATAGGGTTGTTAACAACCGCTGAAAATAAAACACAAATCCCTTTCAAGACAGCTAGTCAGGCATCAGAGAAATGACCAAATGTGGTTCCTCAATTCGCCTGACAAATGTAGAGCTCCGGTTCTTTAAGACCCGCTTAGAACCACCCAAGCACCTACACCTGCCCTTAAATCTGAGCCCTAAAATCTGAACCGTAACAACTAGGCTTTTTTTGAGCCCTGCGGGGACCCTACAGAGTAGTAGACAGTGGAAGAACGACTCCCTCTAGAATGCGACAGTAATCCCTCTATTCCATTCCTGAATTCCCTACTAGGCTCAATATCCCCAAAGACGAAAATCCTGAATGAGATAGTGCTTATCAATTTCTGTTCCATTCCGTCAGGTCCCTGCTAGCAACCGGGAGTTGGCCGCAAAACCTCTCATTTAGAACCGTGTTCCCTTGACTCCCACCCTCCCCGAAACTTCCATGGAATTCCACACTCCCAAACCACCCTCAATTTAAACGGACAGGAAAGTCCACCCTTTGTAGCAGAGCCTTGGACATGAAAGCCTGGAGTCGAAGAAATCCAATGCGTGCTCCTACAAGAAGGAGCAACTAAGAGACGGATGGGCGCGGTTTATGTTGGGGTTTAGGGTAAGTACAATCCCTAGGGATCCAAATAGCCCAATGTAGGTAATATTTACAGACTTTGGGGCCCATATACTTGGATCCCTAGGGAATTACAGGTCGTATTAACTCTAGTTATGGGGCTTACAAGTGTAGCTATCTTAGTAGTGGAGAACCACCCTGTAGTGCCTCACAGGGTTGAGGGTAGATTCTCCCCAGCTGTGCAGCACAACGAGCACGTCTAATGTGGTCAGGCCTTGTAACATTGGCAATCTGCAGTATGGGGGGGGGGGAGGGCGGTTTTTGGGGTAAGGGAATGGTTTACACCTCCAAGAGGTGTACACTCGAGATTCAGTAGGAACAGATGTCTAGGGATGTGGCCAACTTCCATGCAAATTCGCAATTTTCTTGCTTCCAACACCAGTCTCCTCGACCCATGCCTCATCCAAGAAGATGTCTGTTCACAAAACCGTGCTGGCGAGGATGTAGGATTTACCGGGGTTCAGCGCATACATATGGTTTAGTTAAGTTGCAGAAAGTCCCTGGGTCAACTGGACTTGGTGCTTTGAGCTGAATACCACCCATGCGGTCAAACCTCAATCAACTGGAAGAATGGGCCCTCAGGAACGTCGTCGTCCAAACACGGGAGCGGAGGGCACAGGGGTCGCCGAAAGTAATCACAGCAACTGATCCCCTGCCCATGAGAACCCCCGCCCCCCCACCCCCCCGGACTTAATAACAACTGCACCACTACAATATGATTTTCTTGGAGTTTGGAATGGTGCGGGTGTAGAACTTCCGGTGAAACGTAGGAACCGGGACTGCTGATATGCAACCCAGGGTCCAAGGACCCAAATAATTGGGTTTTAGGGCCCAACTACCATTCATATTATAGTATTGAAACCCTAAAACCCTATTATTTGGATTCTTGGACCCTAAACCAGAGACCCCATTATTCGGGTCCTTGGGCCGTTAGGGCCATGAAGCTGCTCATTGCAGCCCAGGATACCTATACTCTAAACTTCTTAAAGGGGGTTGTATGGGAAATAGAATATGTGTATATGTAAATATATTATCCTCCTTTAAGTAAATAGAATATGGCTTTGGGTAGATTACATTAAGATCCCGTATACCCCGTATTCTATCTACTTAAGGGGGACTATATATATATATATATAGGGGGGTTATATATCACGCAACCCTCCTGAATCAGTGTGAGCAACAGCTCCTCAGTCGCAACTCCTGGGCCAAATCCTCAACCCCTAGGCTCTAGACCTCAAAGTAAACGTCCCTGAACGCACAACCCCTCGGCCTAACCGTATAACACCACAGAAGCTCGGAACTCCACAAATCTCAGCGGGCTGGGAAGGTACGGTAGAGAAAGGTGGGGTATAGGAAATCAGCCCCAACATGGTGGAGTCTACAATAAGGATCCTTTCGCCCGCCTACCTTAATCCCGCCTTGTGGGCCACCTGGACAGCTTAACCCGAACCGATGCGTGCGTTTTCCGGTGTGAGATCGAGCCCGGCGAGTATATTCGGATCATCTTACTGGTGTTGACGGGAAAGTTGGGAGTGGATCCACATAAAAGTACCGCTGTATAGTATGTCCCCAAATATATACACAATTACATACATATGAATATGGGTTCCGAAAAATCAGGAGCACAACTTTGTGAGCTTCTGCCTAAAGAAGCCTTGTATATTCTTAGTGTCGATGTTGGGACACCCCTGTCTTGGAAACCACTATATAATTCGCGTGTGACTGGGTTGCTGTTAAAGGCTTGGAAGTAAACTGCCACATTCTGGGCCTATAGTAAATGATGCGGTTTGTTGCCTGTAGAAACTCTGTTGAAGTTCCTTAACCGCAACCCAGATGATGGTTCCTGTATTCTCCCACACGCTCCCCCAGAAACACCGGTAAGTCATAGGCTATCTGGCTGACTCACGAGGGGCTGGCTAGCTGGTCATTCGAGGCTCATTGATGGAACTCGTCACCTACTAAAGACCCTGATGCAAAACCTCTAAGGGTACCCCAAACAAGACCGTAAGCCTCAAGCTAAATGGCAGGGAGCAGAGTTCTCAAGTAGGTAGCGTTGAGGCTTTGAATTTGGGTGTGATAGTGTTCCAACTTCACAAGGAACAGCCCCAAGGCCCAACCAAACAATATTCTATGAGGGCTGCATTGCCCAGCTTGAACTCTGGCACCTAGATAGGTCTCAGTGTTTCCAGGTATTAGGATGGTTGGGCTGGATGGTGTCTGAATTTTGTGGTGCCACTGTTCAAGAAGTATCGGGTATGTAGAAGGGGCACCTTTTAGCCAAACTTGTAGGGAACGCTTGACCTGAACTCGGACGAACCTGGTCAGCCTACGTAGATTTCTGAAGAAACATGGGTAGTTCCCAAAACTATGGTCCTTTTTTGGTGCCCCTGAATATTCGGGGCCGTAATATAATCCATAACCAAAAAGGGCCCGTCATTTGGAGAACAACCCATATAGTTGTGGCACTAACCAGCGAGCTTGTTGCGAGCTGAGCTAATCAAGGCAGCTACCACAATCGCAGCACAGTCTGACAGGGCGCTTTGCAGGCTTGCGGCCCTTATTTTGAGACCTTGGTTGAGAGTAAAGCTGTCTGGTGGTGTGTGCAGGGTAATTTAGACTGATTCAAACTCCAATGTAAGGCCATTTTGGTATTATTCCCTATATAAACCACCATTTAGGGTGAGGCCGGGTGAGGTCGCTTTGAGTTGCCCCCTCTGTGTGTGTGTGTGTGTGTGTGTGTGTGTGGGTGTGGGTGTGGGTGTGGGTGTGGGTGTGGGTGTGTGTGTGTGTGTGTGTTTGTGTGTGTGTGTGTGTGTCTGTGTGTGTGTGGGGTTTCGGTTTCGCGTTTATCATGAGGCGTGGGCTCAGACATGGGAACAATGCCGACAGCAAAGCTACATCCAACATCCTGAGCTTAGTTGTCCGTAACACGCTTGGTATGCTAGAGACCAGAAGCCCAGTATACCAAGCAATTGAGGGCTGTTTTCAGTCGATGTGAGTATTTCCAGAACAGGTTTACCCTCTATACAGTACACCAAAATAAACCCAATATTATATACTCTATATAACCCATTATAGTAGTTTCCATTTTATTTTCCATTATCCCAATATAACCCCAATATACCGCATAGGACTATGATCCTCCTTGTAGGGCTACTCAAAAGCGATCACAAGTTGTCGGACAGAAAACACTACAGCCAAGTTCTTAAACCCTGTTGTAAGGTGCAAAGCATTCATCCCTAAACGCTAAGCAACAATCTCTGTTTATGCCCAAGCAAGCCCTAAACACGCCGGTAGGCGCCCCATCTGTGCGATGCAGGATCTGACTGCAAAACGGCACGACCATCAACTGCGAGGACCCCAACTGTCACAGGTTGGAAATATGACTACGGTTTAGGGTTTAGGGCTTAGGGTTTAAGGCTTAGGGTATTCATACATACTGTAGGTATATGTAGGATCTCCAAGATTGCGGGCTCATGCTGGTGTAGCCTTCGAATTATATGCGTTTAGGTCTCAGGGTTTAAGCTTGGGACTAACGATTTAAGGGCTGAGGATTACGGGCTTAAGATGGAAAAAAAGGGCAGCTGAGAGGTGCTTCAGGTGGAGGAGCCAAGTAAGGCTATCTTCTTCAAATAAAACTTTAAGGAGTTAAGACCCTAAACCCTAAACCCTACATAATCCCCTGTATAAGCCCCTTTTAACGAGGCTATCCGAAACCCTAAACCCTCAAGTTGGCCTATCTTCTTGGTTCATATTGTGACCGCTCTCCTTTTTCTGGGATCCTGGGATCCGTTCTCAAAGCAACTATGTGCCTTCTGTGAAGCAACATAACAGTCAGAGGACTTAAGGTGATGCTTTGGGGTTTAGGGATTAGGGTTTAAGGTTTAGGGGTTTAGGGTTTAGGTCTGCGGCGTATTCGGGTGGGGGCGTCTCGCTGTTGACAAAAAGCGGCGCGCAAGTTTCTCGAAGGCAATAGGGCCTCCTGGTCACACAATGTGGGGGGGTTCCCAAAATTACGCGTACCTGTTTGGGACAATCATATATTGGGGTCTACATTGGGGGCCCCCTATTTGGGAAACTACCATGTCAACTGGCCAGTTCAGAAGCCATGGACATGGAACTCTAAACCCAACCGCTGAAACAAAGTTTCCCTGTGCTGGGCAGTCAATGACACTTGCTTGGTCGTAAACTCAAAGAGGTAAGAGCACACCTGCAAGTCTAGACCTCATTCCGTAACCCTGAACCCTCAACCCCACAACGACGCTATCTCGGGCACCCACCCCACCCATGAGTAGTCAAAACAAACTGTGGCTGATGTTTTAACCTACCCCTAACGCACTCCCTATCTATGACTGTTAGTGGGCGGCAAGGCCCAAATTATGTCGGCTTTAGTTGCGAGAGCTCTTAGGGCAGGGCGAGTGGGCTTCATCAGCAAAATGCTTGAAATAGTTCATGCTGGGACATGTCGGCAATAATCTGGGGGCTTTTCAACTGAATCTTAGCGTCCACAAATAGCCAAGGCTCCTTGACGGTCAGCCGCCTCCCCTAATTCAAATCTGCACACGCATGTTATCTGCACACACACGCACACGATAGTCTCTTATAGGGCATATTTTCTATGCTGTGGGTGGGGGCGGTTTTGATATCAGGGGGAGAGTCTATCATCCATCCCTAGATCCGAAAGTTTGAGCTATCTGCTTGCAAGCCAGGAACCCGCAAAAGCAAAAGCCGACCAGGGATAGACTCTCAAGTCAAGTTAGTGAGGTAGCTCATTCAAACGGCACCTGACGCTGCTAGAGCCTGATTTCCAGATACCATAGCCCCCCCACCCCTAAACCCGAAGAACCTGATTTCCAGATTCTCAAAACTCACTTCTTTTACCCTAAACCCTAAACCGAAACTAACATGGAAGTCTCAGAAGGGCCCTACAAGGATGGCTGTCCTTCTGAAAGAGCATGTGTGGTTTTCCATGCCAGTGTTGGAGTGGATGCAGCAGAAGGGGCCTAAATATATAGCACCCTTGAGTAGATAGAATCCAGAGGTATATGGGGAACTTACTCTAATATACCCAAAGCCATATTCCATCTACTTAAGGGGGGACTATACTTGGGTCCAGCCTTACAAGCCTTGGAAGGGATCCATTGACAAAGTGGCATGCCTCAGACCTATATGAACCCAACCCTGCACCCTAAATCCAAGGGATACTCAAATCTTGGGAGAACACTGAAAATGCCCTACACGCCCTAAACAACAAAAGACACAAAAAGGGGCTTGAGCGTGATTAATAAACCCTCTCCTTTTAAGGGCCTTAATATTACGATCCCAGTTATAATCCCTATTAAGGGGATGGGGCTTATTAATCATGGATCTAGGGTTTAGTGGGGTCCCCCAAAACCCAATACTCTCAACGCTCAGCAACTGGATCAGCCAAGGCCTACAATCGACAATGTACAAAAAAGAGTCTACACTACACAGAAATTGGATACACCCCCCCACACAGTAACAGTCTGTAGCAAGGGTAAAACTACAATACTTGAATTCTGCTTAGCATCCAACAGCTACTTAGTTGGGGGGCAACAACTGATCAAACACATGATTTGGATTCTGAGGTTGGGGAAGAACCAGGAACCCTAAGAGAAGCAATGCAGCTTTTTGCGGTAGGTTACTGTCGGCGGCCTCTTCTAGGTTCTAGGTTCTGTCTCGACATCAACAACATACACGGGCATCGGAAAGTTCAAAGCCCAGCTTCGGACCAAAAACCTCCAGCCCGAAATGTGGGCCGTTGCCTTCGGTAAGTTCGCTTCGGCTCGAGCTGGCCATGGAAATTGGCCATCCCAGTTCACTGCTCGGTGGAGTTGCATGCGCTGCGTGCGATCTGCTTGCCATTAGAAAATCTAAGCCATACCGGGCGTGCCTCCTGGCAGGAAAACAGTAAACCACCTGAATGCTAAACTCCATTAACCCGCATAAGCCCTAAACCTTGCACCTAAAGCTGTTGGAGAGGTGACATTGCCAGCTTCGTTTTTTTCAACGGCGGAAAATATAGCAGCCATCTGGTGTGGTGCGTAGGCTCATAGGAGGCCTCTACGCCCCGCCAGCCCTCTACAACCAGTACACAATGTACCTAGGCCTTATAGCCATCTGAAGGCTCATGAGTAATTCAATGTTTTGAGGTAGCGTGTGCTGCAATTCTACACCGAACCTCAATGTTGACCCCTGTATTACATGTATCTTTCGACAGCAGGCATGTACATGTAGCCACGACAGAAGTCCCTAAAGCCAGAATCCGAGACTGCCCATGCCTAGAGACACCGCTTTTGAAGAAACCCTCCCCAACTGACCCTGGAGTCAGAGCACCATAGGGCAGCTACCCGCTCCCAATCAAAGATTCTTTCGGGGTTACTTGGAGGGTCATGAGGACTTAGTAAGTGGTTTAATAACCCCTATAATCCATATAGTAATCCAAATTATCCCCATTATTAACCCATTTACTAAGTCCCCATGACCCTACACCCTAAACCCTGAATAATACATAGCAGTTTCCACCCCTCCAGTTAATGGACCCTTGGAGAAGGAGATCACGGTCGTCCGATGCTGATGTTGGGTTTAGAGTTTAGGGTTTGGGGTTTAGGATTGGGATTGGGGTGGCCAAAAATCCCTACTACACTTCTGGTAGGACTTTTAGTCTATGATCCTCCCAAATTGAGCACCAAGTATATACACTGACCAATATTCCCTGAGGAGCTCTATATACACTCACCCAGAACCAATATGGTGCCCACTGCACCTTGAATTCAAGCATGATAACCGCACCCAGGCATAGACAAATGCTCTATTGAGGCGTCATTATTCATGACTTCAGAAAGGGCTATGGGTATTATCTTGAGCCTAAACGCTAAACTCAGCCAAGCAGGCTCCAAAGGAGCAGCGTACAAAAACAGCTATAAATTCCAGATCGTGGCCACGACTTCCGCCAATCTCACACTGCTGTTTGCTCCAAACACCGCAATAACAGCTAAATAAGATAAGCAGGTGTACAGTATACAGAGATGGATATATATATATATGTATGCATTTATTTTATCTACTCGAATGTCCCTTTGCACTCCCCGCCGTTACAATTCCTGAATCCTAGGACTGTTAGGGATTTTGAAGCCCCGAAGGTGCAGCAAGCATGGCAGCAACCACTCTGCGCCCAATACCCCTTTGCCTAGGAATCTAATTCAAATGTCTTTTTGCGAGAGTTCATGATGCTTTATAGCACAGCTGTACATCCGAAGTAGTAGGGAGTTTATTATGCTAGGGATCAGAAAGACACAACACTTTTGACAACCCACCATGTGCATATGACAGGAAATATGCTGATCTCGTCAGGGATTGTAGAGGTTAATCTTGAAGAAGCTCCCATATGTTTGCAGCATGATTCCTGAACTCACAGAGCGGGCTCAAGATCACCTTCATGGCAAGATCGTAAGGTCCCAAGTATATATCCCATAGGGATACCTAGAGCCTTTTGGACCTTTGGATGTCTACGCAGATTTACCAATCATACGATTCTTTCTGTTGGCCCTTATTCCTTCTATTCCTTTGGTCGCTAGGAATCCTGGTAGCTCCCATCGCAGTACCCCACATGTAGGAACCCACACGCTGCTGAGAGCTAGACGGGTTCCAAACAGCAACCAAATTCGGAAGTCTCACAGGTCCTTTCCTTCTCACGCGTGACGAGGTCTTCCTCAAAACTCAAGGCAATGTGTCTTGGTGTGTGGGAACCTGCATTGCCGGGCAGAGGTGACGAACGGAGATGCTGATGTCTCCTAGCATAAAATGAAGGGGCAAAGTAAAATAAAAACATTATCGCCCAAGAAGATGGGATAACCTAATTGCAGTCTTGCTGCTGCTTCTAACTCTGCGGAAGCGCGACCAAGTGTGAAGCTCAGGCTCAGCTCTTTCCAAAAATCGTGGAATGTGCGACACATGCACTCTGGTGACTCTTGTCAGGAAATATGGAATCTCCCGAAGACTGCATCCACATCAGGCGCCCTTGGGGCCGAGAATTTGCAGGAATTTGTCAACATCACTTTGGCCTAAGCCTTCGGGCTGGGATTCCTTCCCTGATCTTGCAGTCAAATTAGCACGCAGGTAACCCACATTCGGACAGCTGGTGTGCCAAACATTGTGGCCATTTGGGGCATGAGGCTGGTAGTACTGTAGTCAACAAGGGCTCTGGATATAGTCCCCCTTAGGTAGATAGAATATGGGGTATATGGGGATCTTGTTATAACAAACCACGGAGAAGCCCTCAAGCCTTGGAAGCCCCCGTTGGCGCCTAATTTTACGCACTCTGTTGCTGGTGCTTTCCCGTGCAGTTAAGACATCCAAGGCCCCATTGCTGCAACGGGCCTCACCTCAACCATAGTAACGCTTGTAATCTCCATCTCTAAAGCTTCTGCATACTCCCCGCATGGCTGATACAACCCGCATGGCTGATACAACCCGTTCAGACGTGCGGAAGTTCAACAAAAGACTGAATCTGATCGCCAGGTTTGGGTTCCGCGGACCGCATGGTTCACTAGATCTGCAAACGCATCTGACTCAGATACAGAACACACGCACAAGGCCAAACGGTGGGGAAATATACAGAAGCTGATTTGAAAGATTTAAACCTCTCTTCCCCTTTCAGGGTCTCTGGCAGTTAACGCAGGAAAGGAACATGACAAAAAACCGGCGCCATGTCTGCCATCCAGCTGCCTGCATGGGTCCGCACCCATCCACCGGTTCTCTCTCCGCACAATTTAGGTTTGGTCTTTTGATGAGATTGTTGCCCAGTACTCATCAGGATCTGGAAGTCATCAAACTCAGGGTTGGTGCACCAAACAACGAAGCAACTTTGAAGACACAAGTATGTACACCTTCCCAAACAAACAAATTGCTATACTGCCTATTCCCAGTGCCTGTTCATCCCCTCCCCTGTTATTGAAACCAACCACTCCTATCCTTAAACATGGTTTAGGGTTTAGGGTTGAGGGTTCGGAAAAATTAGCCTCGGGGGGTGGGCGGGTTTTACTATTGGGGGGAGGGGATTACCAGCTGCAGCTGCCACTTTAAATCCCCCCACCACGAACGTTAAATATGTACCCAATATTCTGGGTAGATATTGAATGTTAGGGGTGGGGGGCGTCTCAAATTTGTATGGAGGGGTAACCCTAAACCCTAAACCCTGTAAAACAACAGGATACTGTGGCTCAATGAGGTGACAGGTTGAGAAAATTCAAATGGAGGGGCTTCAGGCAAACATAGGGTTTAGGGTTTAGGGTTTAGGGTTTAGGGGTCTATATGAGGAGGACCCCCCCACCCTGTAATAGTGACTATAAGGGATAATAAGGAAATAGATTAGGGTCCTATTATGTTCCTATTATACCACAATTACAGGGTGGGGGGTCTTCCTAATGTCTATACTTAAACATGTCTGCCCTCAAAGCGATGATACAGTAGATGCTGAAAGGTAACCAATAGCTTGGAGAACCTGCCGTCCCTATGGTCAGGGGATATGTATATATGAGTACACAAGCAGCAGAATGTTAGCAACCCTAAACCCTAAACCCTTAAACCCTAAACCCTAAACCCTTAAACCCTAAACCCTGAACCCAACAAAAGGAATGAAGAGCTTTCAAGGTAAGGTCGTTGAAGCTTTCACGAGAAGCCCACTAACCTGGGTAGCGCGTTCCTGGGTTGTAGGCAATGGGGACTGGTTTAGGGTTTAGGATTTAGGGTTTACACGCAGCTAGGCCTGAGGAATATTGCTCAGGGGCAAGCCCTACCTGGACCTCCCAAATACCCTCCGAATGTCAACCTTCGGCTTAAGGGCCATTGTTAATCCTCCTTTGTGGTATATCATAGTATGTAGGGAGTATTTAACATGGGGTGCGGGGGTTTAATATTGCGGGGAGAGGATTACAGCGTATTTGGGAAGGCCAGGCCCCTAGAAGTGTTACTACCCCACGACTGATTTCCGGCCTGGCTTTAAAAGGGCGGGAAAAATCTGTTAGCAATAAAGTGCGCTATGAAGGCTTTTCCAGAAATTACAACAAGGCTTAATGGGGTATCTGTGGCGGTTGGCCGGTTGACGGGGTTTCCATATATTTGGCTAGGTCTATGATAAGGATGATCGAATATTGGGGTCTGTCTTGGGGCCAGCACTTGCTGGAAACTCTCTTCTAAAGACCGAGCAATCTGAAGTACGACTACACAGCTAACATTTGCCCAAAGACAACCAGAATTTTTTGGCCGTTCATCTAATGACGAGTTAAAATTCCCAGCTGAAAGCCCTACATGAAAAATACCATCTGCTTTCGAACCCTATTTCCCAGATCCCCTACATATCCCTGAATACCCTTTGAAACGGTCACCTACAAGCCCAGATATCCTAAGTAGAGCGGCGCGTGGAGGGACCAGGTTTTTGCTGGCCGCTCGGCGACCATGGACCCGGAGGTGCGTGAATCAGAGAAGATTGCAATCCCTTTGGAGTTTCATTATGCTATGCTTCAGTTTGGGGTATAGGCCTTAAGGTTGTTGCCCCTGGTTTCCAATCCCCCCCAATCCCTGATAGTGAGTGTCCCACATATCGTACCACGAGAAAGAAATGGATTCAGTATTAGGGTGCTGCACCCGAGAAGATTGAAATTTGGAGGATTACCGTATGAAGCAGGGTGAATATTCATCATTAAGGAGCGGGGGGGGGAGGGAATCACTATTGAGATGGCTGGACCAAAGGGGATTGGACTGGCCTTGGAGGTTTACTATGAGCCATTATACCCGTATAAAAGAGCCCTTTGAAGGCTTACTACGCAACATAGTACCCGTACACAGCGGAGTGAATCTTCATTGTGAGAGGGCGGGGAGTTTTTAAGGGTGCTTGGAACAGAGAAGATCTCTGTAGAGGTTTACCGTGCAATGTAGTACCAACATAATGCAGGGTGAGAGTTCATCATTAGGGGGTGCGGGAGGGGTTAAAATTAGGGTGCCTGGATCAGAGAACATAGAACTGCCTTTGGAGGCTTATACGATGCAATGTAGTACCAGTAAAAACAGCCTGCATATTGGTTAGTAGGGGTTGCGAGGAGTTTATTGTTGAACATAGAGTCCCGCTGCGTGCCCTGAGGCCTATTTAATAAGCAGATTTGGTAACCACAGTCACCAAAATCAGGACCCACTTATGATAACCATATGATCCTTATAGGACTCTAATTTTCAAGCTCGGGGTCTAATTTCCAAGCTCAGCCTCCAAAGGGAAAGCTTAACTGTGCAGCGTGCAGTGTCGAGGCTGCTTGCTTTGAAAAATCAATGCTGGACTGCATCAAGCCACCGGAAACGCCAATGATGTGTCCAGGCAATGGATTGCCGACAGCTTGTTTTGTGTGTGTTGGGTCCCCGCGAGATTTCCCCCGACAATTGTTGAACCCCAACATCCTAAACCCTAAACCTTAAACCCTTAACCCTAGGGGCCACGCAAGGGGACCGCAGTCGGCAAGACGTTTGTCAAAGCTTCTACAAGCCGTGAGCAAGGTCACAGAAGCTTCAGCGCCTGGAAGCCTGATTGACCAGAATAAGGTACTTAGGCTTTTCTGATGTGTGGTTTAGGGTTTAGGGTTGACGGATGAGGGTTTAGGGTTTAGGGTTGGTGTATATGAGGATGAGGGCGAGAACTGGGAAGGGTTCCTTAAGCTTAACATCCAGCATGAATGCGTGCAAACTTGTACAGGGCAATAACTGTTTCTGAAACCCCAACACCTGTGAGAGGGACCCGGCTGTAGTCACATCCTAGTTCAGCTCCGCCTAAACCGAGACCAACCGGAAACTCCAAGCAACGCAGGTAACCTCCGGTCACAAGAGACCCCGCAAGGACCATGCCCCCAAGACACATATCAAATAGTTCGCACTTCTAGAACCCTGCCGTGAACGTCCAACAGGCCACAAAAGACCTAGGCGGACAACCCAAATTTCGCTAAACTTAAAAGTATAAATCCTGTCTACCCTGTTGCAAGGAGAGCTGTCAAAAGTCCCTGGCAAGTGCTGTCAGGAGCTGTTTTGTCCAGGATTGTCTAGGCAAATGGCGACAAGGAACCACTTGCCTATGCGAAGGCCGGTAAGCGAACAGCGGTATGCGCCTACCCCAGGATTTGCACTTTGTTCTTTAGACGACTCCGTTTTACATTGAGCAAGTACACTTGTCCTCCATGCTTGTTGCACAATGGTAGGGGTCCGCAGCCCCCACCAGTCATGTACACAATGTTGCGCTCATTGGTTCAAGAGACATTCTTTCAGGTTTTGGCTGGCTGTCAAAGATGTGCAGGCCATTGCTAGAAGACCTTCTTTGAGGTGTTTTGCTTTGGGGCCATAACAGAACCCAGACGCCCGCTTACTCCCCACTTACTCCTCAAAACAGTGGGAGCCCTACATTTTCTTGGGGCCCTACATTTTGTTGGGGCCCTATTGCTACGGGGAACCCCACAATTTCATTAAACAGATGGCCACATTGGCATGAAGCTGTTGATAAGAACTGGACCAAATTCGTACGGACATGACTTCGCTGTCAGTATTGCAATCTGAACTATATCAGCTAACATTTTGTTGGTAAAGGTCGCGGCGTCAGGAAACAGTGCAAGTCCGAGAACCTACCAGCTTAACGAAAGCAAGCGATGATTGTGCAGCTACCAGCCGGGAGCTCGAGTAATTCCAGCCGTCGAACAGAGACCTACAAGGCTTTATTGGGATTCTACATCATAAATTTAACTACAATACTACAATATTGAGGCCTACCAAAGGCACCCTGTGGATGATTGTCCTGCATCGCACAATTGTATTTCTATGGGTGCCGCCCGGAAACCCACGTCAGCAACGAGCTGCTTGCGCAGCGCACATACTACATTGCTAGACCCAGAAGTTCTCGAGCGCATGATCCTCCCAAAAGAGCAAGTCCCACCCCCCAAAACAAACAGATTCCACGGCAGGGATATGTCTCAAACTTAGATCGTCAATCACCCCCTGCTGGGTCAGGCCTGGACTCTCTCATCACATCTATTCATGTCTGAGCTCCATGCTGGCACTCTGGGATCCAAGATTGAATTTGTAGACTCCCATTATAGGCTGCGTAGATCCCCCAAATCAGGGCAGCGCAACGACTTTTTCTCCTCTCCACCTTTCTTACCAGACACCGTGCCCATGCCTTTTGGGGGGGCTTCTTCCGCATGCATCACAGAAGCCTGGAGGTTTCGAAGCTTCGGCTCTTTGCGTCTAAAATTTCAAGGGTTAGGTCATGGCTTAGCATGTAAGTCGTTGGGTGAAGGTTCGAAAACCGTCTAGGATTCCATGTTCGGGATCTTTGTAGAAGTCTTACAGTCCTAAAGGGTCAGCTTTGACAAGGCCTGAATCATCAAGAATATCGTGCCCTTATAACCTTGTTATAGAAAACTGCAGTGTGCTAGTGAATTGTTGTTTGGCCCTGTGAACCCTAAACCCCAAACCTTCAGCTCGCGTCAAAAGATGCCTCCAAAGCAGACCTCCTAAGCATCCAAAAAACACTCAACCCCTTCAATTAGAGTGTTTTTTTTTTGTTTGTTTGGTCTCTCTCTCTCTCTCTCTCTATATATACATATACTAGATACACATATATGATCAACAACAGGGGGTGTGCAAGTTGAATGTTTGAGGGTGGGCTTTGTATGCCAGTTCACAAGGCATACGGTAATCTCCAATGCCTAAAATCTAGTTGCGTGGTGTTTCTAAATTTCTCATGCAGTCAAGGTTGAGGGTAATTAATAAAGCCCACGCCCGCAGTCCCTATCCGCAACCCCAGAACTGAAAAAATCAAAATCCTGCACCCTAAAACCCTAAACCGTACAAGGATCGAGGAAAGCCACCCCTTTGGCCTCTTTTCTCATAATTAGAATTTCCGCCAGTTAAGGGTACCTCGTAGGGGGTTCCCTGCCACCATGGTTTTTGGCGTGTCATAACAAGGAGCCTCTTCATTTTGAAATGTCGGGCTCAACATATGGAGGGTCTTTGACTTGGACCAACATTTCTCAAACAATGCGTTCATGGCCCAAAGGTATTTGTGAACAGGCTCCCTTATATAACAAAGGAAATCAGTGGCTATCCCGTTTTGAAACTCAGATAGCTTGCAATGTAAACCACTGTAGAAGGACTTTCATGTTATGGTTTTCAGGACTCATTCAGAGCCAGCTGCCTCAAGACCGGTAAGAGAGAAAGAGTTCACAAATCGCACCGGGGCCAAAATGATAAGCTATATTGTTTTGAGGTTTACTTGCTTATACAAGGAATGTAGGACCACAATGTTGGCAATTATTTAGGCGCGGAACAGAAAGCTTTGGGCCCAAAACCCAAGCCTGGATGTAAGATGACTCCTTCAAATTGCCCTAGGTTCTCTACAACTGTGATGTCTCCTGGCATGCCGCAAAGAGCTTGCACTCAATGCATGGTATCTCTCACCTGCACGATAGGCCCAGTATGGCCACTTTCACCCGAGGTCAGGAAGCAAGTCAGCCAAAACCAGGGTGGGCCTGGCACGGGGCGCAGGGCTTATTTTCACAGGAGAGAAAGCTATTGAGCTATGGTCTAGTATCACCACCACCGCCACCACAATTCCACCTCCAAGACCACCTCCTCCCGGCGCCCAGCCGGCCCATGGATCTTGGCCACAGAACGAATTTCCTGTTCACTTGTCGGCCTCATCGAGGAACGAACTGTAAACCTTGCAGGTGGACATTTGAAGTGCTTGGAGCGCGCCCAGGGTTGTAAGCACATAAGTTCAAATGCATACTTGCTGCATGTTGCAATTGCGGCTGAGTTTGCTACTTGTCCACTCTCCTAGGACTGAAGCTCAACCTTTTGGGTTTGTATAGGGATCGTAGTTGAAGTTCCTTATACCTGGTCTTGACGCAAGTGGCAGCTCAGGCAGGTTAGCTGCAATAAGACCTCTTCTTATTCGGGATTCTATGGGGATGGTGTTGAGAAATAACCATCTAATAGTTTGGATACGGCTCCCACCCTGAAGCTGTCATATATAGGACCCTGATTGAGAGTATGATGTTCTTACACGTGCGATACTGCGGAACTGATACGTGGTCAGGACTTCTTGTTAGTAAGTTAGGGTGTAAGGACCCCTAAAACCTAAACCCACAAGCAAACCTCAACCCTTAAACCCTGTTTGTGCATAAAGCCCTAGACCCTGAACCCTATATTATGGTTCCCTACAACCTAAACCCTAAACCCCTAACCCTATATTACCACAAAGGCAAAAGTTGCAACACAAGTTTGGACATGTGGCCTTCGAGCCTTCCCTCTGACAATGCGCCTTGAATGCGCATGTGGAGTTAATGGGTTGTTGTGATATATACATATATGGGTTATATACTGATGATGGAAAAGAAAAAATGGAAACTACTACAAAGGGTTATATAGGGTATATATGGGGTTTAATAGCTTTTAAAGTTACGGGCCCCTTTTTGGTTATGGATTGTATGGCGGCACCTAATGTTTAGGGGTACCAAAATGGGACCCAAATTGTGGGAGCTATCCACATGGCTTAAGCATTCCCTTCTTTTCTGCGCGCCACCCTGCAAACCTGAAAATGCAGGAACGTTTGGCACGACACACTGGAGTCTCGATGGCAAGGACAAACTCTAAACCCCTTAAGCCGACACTCCTAGCCCAAAGCTGTACAACCATAGTCTCTCTCTCCGCCTTGGGTCTTGCGGACACTCGCAGGGGCATGAAAGGATGGAAACGATGAGACGAGCCATCTTTTCTTCACTGGCCTTCTTAAAAGAGTTTCCGGACCTCAAAGTAGGCCAGCCCGAGATCATTTTTTCATATAAACCACCACTTAAGGTGAGGTCGGGTAAGGTCGTTATAGTCTGCCCAGGTCGTATAAGTATTATGTAGTCAAAAGATAGTACCCCGACAACGGAAAATGAAATGGAAGAGACCATGGACATTGAAACAAAGATGAGAAAGGAACACGGGTTTAGGGGCTAGGTGGGCATATTCTGAAGTACATTATGAACTACTAGTGATTTCTGTCTGTAATCGTAATTGAGCGTTTTCCTACCTATCGCCCTTGTATAATCCCCAATACTTGAGCAGTCTCCATTTTTTTGCCGTTCATAGATGTTGAACCAAAAGCATTAAATCCTAAGCCCTTTTTTGCAACCGGGCTGAGCATGTCGCTGGGCGATGCACTTACATCTAAATCCCTAAATCCCATAAACCCTAAGCC
>CAJNIZ010046742.1:0-13034 GCA_905231905.1 Symbiodinium pilosum
GCGAAAGGAATTTGGGATTTCCGCGCAGAGGTCATTCTGTCACGAAGTAATTTTGGATAACACCAATACCATAAGGTTTTTCAGATGTTGGTATCTAAGTTGATATCCCAAGTTGACCCACATGTGAAAACAGGCTCCGCGAAAGTTTCGCGAAAGAAGACGCGAAAGGATTACACTTTTTCGCTAAAGTTGGCCAAATCCCAGAAAGGGAATTTTGAACAACCGCCATATAACCCCAATATACTATAGTAGTTTCCATTATCCTTTCCATTATCCCTTTATAACCGCAATATACTATAGTAGTTTCCATCTTATTTTCCATTATCCCTATAAAGCCGCAGTAGACTATAGCAGTTTCCATGTAATTTTCCATTATCCCTATGAAGCCCCTGAGTGACTATTCCGGCAGCTATATCATCCTCCTAGTCCTTCACTGTCTTCGTGTCGGGCAGCAATTACGTACTCCAACGAAGAAAGTCGTGGTACACGCATGGATATTAGAATCATACTTTCTTTCTATGAGCCAGTATGACGGTCATCCTCATCTTGAGGTTGAGAGACAGTGATGTTTAGCAAATCTACTAGTGCGCCCCCTGTTTCCCAGATATTCTATGTAGCTGCGGAGGTGTAGGCTGATAACTACAGTAGCGCTTGGTTACGGCGAGTTCGCTGTGACGCTCTGCGCTTAAAAGATGCTGAGAGAAGCTTTCAATGCAGGGTATGGGTGCTGCTCGAATTGATGGACACTCATGCGCCCCAACGATGGGACGCTGATTCAGGGGCTAGATAGGCTGCATCAGTACTAACGCTGTTTGCACTTTGGTCGCTAGACTTCTGCTGTACCACAACTAGAATCCTGGCAGCTAAATCCTTTGCATAATAAAGGTTCAGTCAACAACCCATCAACAATTCTACGTAGATGGTTGCATGTGCATATGGCTCTCGGACCATGTCTAGTTTCGCAAGAAGCAGTCCTCAATACAGCCTGGGATGCAGGGTACATTACTTGGAGGGTCATGGGAACTTAGTAAGCAGGTTCATAATGGGGATAATTGGGGTTCTTATATGGCTTATAGGGGTTTATTGAGAATTCTAATCATGCTGGCTTGCTGTCTTGTGAAGAATTGAGAGCTCATTGTTTGCTGGAGCATTCACGTGCCAATTCCAGGGGCATGTCTAGTTGCAAAAGACCCTGAACCCCTGCTTACTGGTCGTTAGTAGGGAAGAAAGGAAAAAAATCCGCATATTATAGATCCTATAATATAATATGTTCCCTTTCTTCCTACTAGACCAGAAGTCAAGGGGTTCCGAGTCGGGATTGCGTTGGCTGCAGGAGCACATTTGCCATCGCGTCGCCATTGCAGAAAGCTGAAACTATCAAACAATGGACATCAGTCTTGCAACATTGGAAGCATACATCACTGCCATGTTCATTGTACAGAGAAGGATGCTTGAACTGAATCAGTCAGTTTTTTGGACGCACCTCCGCACTTTGTTCAGTTTCAACCCTGAAGCAGCACCCTGCAACCTCTGAACAAATCGACGCCTGACGACTGGCTGGTACGGTATAGTAATCTTCCTGGCAAAGCTGCCGCGTAAAAGCCCATGCAAGCACACTTCTCAAAGCTCCTGGACCCTGAGCCAGAAAGCCTACCATCTAGACCCTTGAAATCCACGACCGCGCCCTGTGCGGATTGGATGGCGTTCGATGCTGGGGGAGAACGAGTTTCCGCGTGACGCGTCGGAGGCGAGATGGTTGAAGTAAGCATGTGGGGCTCTGTGGCTGGATGCAGGGTTAAATGTTTAGTGAGTTTGGGGTTTTGGTGTCAGCGTGAGGGAGACGGACTCTTTTGACCTCAAGGAATCATCAACACCCGTCAAGAAGGCAGGCCATATGTGTATATGTATATATACACATGTTTTCAAGGTCGTTAGGGTTCAGGGGTGTTGGGAGCTTGCATTCCAGTTTGGTTTTAAGGGCTGTCGTCTGTCTGCCCCAAACCTACTGCAAATTGCTGCTATGATACGGTGGATACTAAAAATCCTGCATGACCCTAAATACTCTAAACCCTGGGAATAATGGTACTCTAGTTACTAAGGTCATGCAGGATTTTTAGTATCAACAGTAGTTAATGTTCCTCCTCACCCCAGACATTGAGTTGGGAGGGCAAAGCCCTTCAATGCTTGTTGGGATCAGGGATTCACTGAAGTCGCGTGGTATCATTGCTATCCAAGCCCCAAGCTATGTTCCAGACTTTAATTTCTAAAGGTCTGCGTGCGATGAATTTTCATCTCTAAGCTGGGGCCTCCCAGATGATCTATAGTCTAAGCTCGTTACGAAGGGCTATATTATATGGCGTTCTATTACTATCATAGGGGTTATTCTAGGGTTATTCTAGAAGGGGATACTAGGGAGTGTAGGAGTTTTGACCGCAGCTGAGATTTCAGAAAGATTGCGATGTTTGATTTTTTTTGTATCACCTGCGACACCCCGGCCCCAGCCCCAGCCGCCCTCTTTCACGACACGGGAGGGTTTAGGGCTTAGGGTTTAGGGCCTCCCCCGCATATCCCAAGACGTTGTAACCTTTCGTTTAATCAACGCTATCAAAATGCGGCCAGTATTTGGAGGGTCATGGGGACTTAGTAAGTAGGCTAATAACTCCTATAGCCCATGTAATAAACCCAAGTATCCCCATTATCAACCTACTTACTAAGTCCCCATGACCCTCCAGTTAATTTCCAGAAACCCCACGTTGCTTCTATGCCCCAGGGCATGAAGCATGACCTTTCAGGGGTGTCACAGCAGGAAGGTTGGCCCCCGAAAGTATAGTTTACAGGATTGCTGTTAAGGAACTTTTTTGGTAGGCTACAAAAATAATGAAGTGCCGTTATTCACAGCATGTAAATATATATATATGTAAATACAGGTTATGATAACTTTAATGAAGTTCCTTAACAGCAGCCCAGGTTAAGGTTTAGGGTTACAAGTTTGACAACTCTGCAGACTCGCGACGGAGGTCTAACCAAGCTATGCTCCCCTCCCCCCAGTGATAAAAAAGGCCCGCTCCTAACCATCATGGTCTCAATCACTCCTATATAGAGGCATTACACAAGGGTGGCTCGAAATTTATACCTGATATAGGTGGGGAGTTCTGTTGGTATGGTTTTGTTAGTTTGTTATTAGAAGGGGGAAGAAATTCATCAGGGTAAAGAGAAGACCCTGGGGTCTGATTTATTAGCTGGAAAGGGCTTATTGTTTGTAGGGAGTATATAGGGGCATACCGGGTTTTGTAGCGAGTATGTAGGGGTATATAGAGGAGTATAGGGGTATATGTCCCCAGTATTTTGCACTCTATATTAGGCCACCCGGATTATGGAAAATACTATAAATGGCAGATGTTAAGCAAGCTATTTTCAAGTATTGCACCCGGGTTTAGAGGCCCTAAACCCTAAACCCCAAGACTGGCTCAAGCACTTGCGGTGCCATTAGTACTGTCACTGCAGGCTCCTGGAATAGGAGCTATCTGATACCCCTATATTCCCCCCTATATCCCCCAATATCCTCCTCTATACCCTTATATCCCCATATATCCCTCATATATCCCCTGCCTATATACCCCTAAATCCCCCTACATCCCCCCATATACCCCTATCAACCTTTAAGTCGATAGTCCCGACGTCTCCTTTTTGGCAGGCGCTCCTCCCGGATATTGATGCAGAGGGTCCTGATGAACTTGCCAGGGGCCAGGTTTAGGGTTTAGGGTTTAGGGGTTTGCCAAGCTAGGCAATAGCAGAAGCAGCTGCCAGAACGTGATCAATTAGTAGGCTTGGTTCTAATGAGTGCGGTTGTCGCTGCAGTTTTGCATCATTTGTCCTGGTCTGGTATGATCACGAGGGGCATTTTACACTACCGTCAGACCATCATGATTAATGCGCTTCTGCTCGTTTTCCTGATGGCAGTTTTTACCAAAGTAGGTTGGCAATTGGAATGCTCATTAGGTCAGGAGCCGTTTGTGCGTACAACTTGGCAGGGTGCTTTGTGGCTGCTGGATCCCAAATATGGTGGTTTCACTAAAGCGGACGCCAATATAGACCCCCCAATACTATGATCTTTATCATAGGGACCCACAAAATGGTACCCCTAATTTTGGGGGTCAGGATCCCCACAGTTTGCCATGTGGGCTGGGTGTTCAGGTGCTCTGGGCCATCTCGGTTTTTTTACTGGTGTCACCCTGGTCTTTGCCTTTGTTCTGAATGGAATGTCTTAGGTGGACTCCCCACCCGGTAATAGTGACCATAAGGGATAATAAGGATGATGTTAGGGTCCTCTCATATTTCTATGATACCACTATTACAGGGTGGGAGGTCCTCCTAGGTTATGTCTTTCCATAGGGTGGCTTTGCGCTTGCAGTAGTGATATCAATGGTGACGGTTGGGGCAGTGGCGACGGAGACGTTGTGATCAGTTCTGACGCTGGCAGTGGCCTTCAGAGAAGGGATCCCTTCGTGCGTTGCAGACTGCTGTAATCCTGAGAATGGGCCCAAGAGGGACCGCACATTTTGCAACACTTCCCCCAAGGGTCCAAGTACTCAAGTAGTAGATAATTTGGGCCCAAGTTGCTTCCTATATATGTACTTTGGGCCCCAACTACATATTATTTAGATACTTAGACCCTTGGGGTTCAAACATGTCGATGAAGGTCCCGGCAGATGGCCGCGCGCCAGACTCGCCCGAAAGAGTGCTGGCGCCTCAGATTCTCGATTTGCGGTTTTCCAAACTATGGGTGCATGAGCCCTTATATAATCTCTGTATGACCCTTTATAGCCCCCCTATAGCCCCAATAATATGCCTTCTGATGTAAAACCTTTACTAAACCTCATTTGATTAAACCCTATGACACTTATAAATCCCTGAAATAGCCCCTATAGAGCCCTATATGACCCCGTTATCCATTGTATAGCACCGCTATGACGCTTTTGTTTGTTCCCTCTATAGCACTTGTGGCCCTTGTAGCTTCTTTTGTTGACTGACCTCATGGCCTTCATGTTTCGAGCCTTGTTTCTCTGACCTGTCCTGGCTAGGCTCCAAGACAGGGAATGGTGAAAGTAGTGCCGCACAGTGGCTTCAGAGGCGAATCACTGCTTAAACGTACCATTCAAAAGTCGTGCCGTTTCGCAAATCGCTCAGGAACATGCTGACACAATGAAGGAATTTAGGTCAACCAGTCAGCAAACAGCAAGGAGCGCGTGCTGTTTCAAGGGCAAGAAAAGTGATGGTTTCCATGCCCTGAGGATTGCGATTGGTTACATGGTGTTTTGCATGTTGCTTAGCTGTTGCTTTTTTGGCGTCGCGGGTTGTCTACTTGCGTAATATAGTTTCGGATTCTCATTTTTGTTGTTTTTTGTCTGGGTCGCGAGTCTTCCTGCGGGTACTCATGAAACAGCCTCCTGTCAGGTACTGTTGGGCACTGTGTCTGCATCGCGTTTGGCTGTTTCGAATGCCCTTGCAAATGTTAGGGCTAGCCGCACCAAACTTGCACGCACAGGGAGTTGTGCGGCGTCTACATAGCGTTGCGCTTGCCTTTAGGATGTGTTGTGGCGGAAGTGACGATTGGGTATGCGCTAGCACTGTGGGCTTGGTGCGGCTGCTTCTGGCTTTTGAATGCATGTGAGCTGCGTCTACTTGGCGGTGGCATATTGCGCTAGGCCACCTGACTGTGAAGGTGGACCTTTGTCCGAAGTTGCCTCTACTTGGCGTTTGTCATTTCAACGTTTCTACTTTTTCAAAGCACCCCTCCCCCCCACTTGAACGCAGGGACCCTCATGTTAGTGTTTTTTTGGAACTGCGGGGGTTGTTGTGGTTATGAGCATGCTAGCTCAGGGTGGTGAGAGGGAATGTCTTGCCCATGGCCCGGTAGTGGAATGCAAAACCATGTGACCTTTTCAGCCAAAACTGCTACATGCTATGAAACGGTTGCGTTCACTTGGGGACCTCCCTTTGAATCTGAGCTACTTGCGATGATGAATTCCCGCACTAGATGATCGGCGTTCACTCCGCGGGTGCGTCTATTACATATGGATGATGGAAAAGAAAATGGAAGCTACTATAATGGAGAATCAAATGGAAAAGAAAATGGAAAATGAAATGGAAACTGGGATTATTATATCCCAAACCTTTCTATCTGAGTTCCTTGCCTTTAGTTCGGTAGCAAAATGTTCTCTATTTGTTTTTTTTTCCGGCCAAAACTGTTCCATGAAACATGTGATGAGATGTTCGCATTCACCTGAGGAAACAGGAAAGGCAGGACTTGCTATGACTGGTTGGACATGCGTGACATGGGTAAACCAAGCCGTGGTGAGATTTCAGCATGACGTTGTTGGATGCCTGTATCCTGGAACGGACTGCGTTAGTGTTCAGGAATCCGAACTGAGTTGCCAGAAGATCCATATGTAGTGAATAAGAGCATTTCCGTAACGTCACGTCATCGAACTTCTTAACCGCAATCCAGTCGATGCTTGTTTAGCGGGGTCCCTGTTAACGCTCATCATGTGCAGCTTTATATACTCACACCCCAAAATCACATTATTGGGGCGGGGAGGTATCCCAAGTGGCGCAAGATGTCCTTCATCCACAGTAAGAGCAGTTTCCATTTTCTTTTCCATTATCCCCACAAGCTTTCCTCAGTTGATGCTGGAAGGTTTTACCACCTGCTACGGGTCCTGGCGGAGCTCAGCGTGCGCCGGCAGCAGAGCACAACAGCCTACCAACAGGAGGCTTCGAGTTGGGTTTAGGGTTTAGGTTTAGGGTTGGTTGCTGTGGAGGATTCGGGGTTTGGGGGGCTTATAGGAGACTTAGTGACTTAGCGAGATGTAGCGTTTGGGGAATGGAAATACACATTTGTTTCTGGGGATATGTTCAGGGTTTCGTGTTAAGGGTTCCCTTGCTGGCTCTTGGGAGGGGATGAAGGAATGGACATGAAAATCGATTAAACTTAGGGTTCGGGGCTGGGAGAATGAAGGGCAGGAAAAGAAAATGAAAGCTACTATGAAGATCTAACCTTACCTGCAGCTTCCATTGCATGTTCCTTCCTCGTTTCCCTGTTAGCAGGCACAAAGTTCAAGGGTTTGGGTTTATATTGCAACCTTCGCTCTCGCTTGAAGGTCGACACACCAGAATACAGCAGTGGGAGTAGTAATAGTCACGAAAATGATGATGAGAAACGTCAGCTGAATGTCCTGAAAGCCCCTCTCCGTAGCCACGTGTGGATTTATGGAAGTATGTTTCTTATGGGCTGGTGAGCAGAATGCCCAACAAGACCAAGACGACGGCGGACAGCTAAGGCAATACCAGAGCCAGGCCAAATCCTGGGCTGCGTGTAAGAAGCTCTAATCAAGTTACCATTATATGGACTTTCAAACAATAACAGGGTTTCTTAGTCATGGTAAATTAGATTAAGCTTGTGAACAGCAACCCAGGATCTAGCAGCTCCTGAGCGCTCCACGGACCCAAACCAGGGACCAGTTAAACGTTGGTTCATTTGAAGGCCCGGCCACCTCAACCCAAAAGACAGAACGCTGTAAGAAATTAGAACCGTTCACGTATACTGCCGGGAAACAGAGTCCCCCAAATGAGGTTGCATGTGAACGCTCAACTTACAACGCGACTCCCTGAGACCCAGGCCCTGTGCCTATAAAGCCGGAATAACCTATCATAATGTTGCTAAGCCCCCGGATAATAGTTTAGGGTTCAAGGGTTTAGGTTTTAGGGTTTAGGGGTTCTTCTTGTAAGTTTTCTTGACAACAACCCAAACGCTCCATGTAGCTATATAGTGTATACTAAGTGCCCAAAGGGGTTCCCATCTAACTACTTTAGGGCCCAAGTATATACCATATAGCTACATGGAGCCTAGAAGCAGCTTGCAGATGCTAAGACCTTACGAAGCCAGATGCGGAAGCCTTGGGACTCCATGGCTTGCCAGACCCCTCCTGCACATGTGCTATAGTCTACACTCCTTCATGGGGGTTATGTAGGGGATTATATTGGGATGATATAGGGATTATATAGAGTTGTATAGGGATATATGGGGTTTAGGGTCTAATCTCCTTTAAGGAGGTTATACTGGGGATTATGTCGGGGAGTGCCATAGGGTTGTCGAGGTCATATATTTCTGTTGCTTGACTTATATGGAGGGAAGCAGCCCATGATCTTTCCGATGGGGGCAGTCTATCGTATGCCTTTACCTACTTTATCCATATTGTTTCACGGATCAGCTTCCATACGCAAGTCCTGAGGACAACTAATTCTTGTCAAGGAGGCCTTCAAGCTAAAAAACTTCGTATAACTACATGGTAGGACATACTGTGCTAATACTAGTGCTACGTAGTACAATACTCACTCGCGTAACAGTAATAGGAGTGTAGAATACCAATGCTACTACACTCCATTGGCATTCCTCCAACTCTCCACCCACGCACGCACCCACCCATCCACCCACCCACCCACGCACCCACCTGCACAGATCCCCCACCCGCCCACAGAGATCCTATTACATGGGAGCCTGAATAATTACCAACATCTTTTGAGGTTCGTTTGAGGTGCCTTGTATGAAGATACACGGAACCTGGGACCACAATATTGATAATTCCTTAGGCTTCTAATTGTAACATCAAGCCTATAAGCCAAGCATGCCCCTGAGCCCTGTTCTGCCAGGTTCGCAGGCGTTTCATCCGCATCGTCTGCGCACTTGCCCAGTTCACGGGGATCATGCTGCTCAATCATCAATGGGCACTAGGTTTTTGGAGCTCCGGGCATAGAGTTGAGGGGCTCAGATTGTGGGTTGAAGCTTTAGGGCTTTTTGAGTTTGAGCTGGAGGTCCATTCTGTTTCTTTGTAGCCGAGAGAAAGGCAGCACTTGTCAGCCTTCACTTATAACCCTTCGGGCCGGTGCTAGTCTTGATTCCTTGCTGTAATGTTGGACCTGGTTTTGCCGTAAGGTCCTCAAAAAAATTTTGGGGCCGCCTGCTCATGCGTTTTGATTTTGGGGCCTTAAGAATATATGAAAGAAGTCTTTCCCCTTTGATTTTAAAAGGCAGCCTTTTCAAAATCCTTGTCAGAATTCAGCCTTCCGAGCTTCAGATCCAGAATCCAGGTACCAAAAAACCTTAAGCCGACCAGCCTTCATCATTTTGGTAAAGGAGGTAGTCCAGGCGGGCCTGGATTCGCAAGAATGCCCATTTTTATGAGGCCCTCTTTAATCTGTCAGACGCCGACCCCGGGCCCCAAGAAGAGTTTTTGTTAAAAGACGGCGCTTTGAACATCTTCAGATGAGCCGACCAGTTTTAGTCCTCAATCATGCACATCGTTTTGAGGTTCTTTTTCATCTGTCAGCCTTGGACCCCTGCAGGCTCTGGCGCCCAGACCATCGACCTTAAATTGTAACTCAATCCCCAGAGCCCTCAGAACCGCGCGAGGTTTCAATTCTTCTGGGTGCTCTATTGTTTGGGGGGGTTAGGGGGCAGACCCAGCACTAAAGCATTTCCAACATCAATCTAAAACACCACCGTTTGCCAGTTGAGTAGTGTTTTAGCAGGGATACTCTAGCTATCAAGACGGAGTAAGTCTAATTGGATTGAAGTACTTCATTGGTAACATGTACTCGCACTTGATTCAATCTCGAAACAACTTTCCCACCTGTTGCTTAGGCTGGTTCTCGGAGCTTACCTCTGGGTCTGTGCTTTAGGCTGGTCCAGGGTGAGATGGCTTTCTGCTATTAGAAGCCCTTGGTCCTTGTTTAGCTTGGTTAGCCATCAGTTTGTTGGGTGCTGGTAGATTAATATAGTAGTTTCCATTTTTCTTTTCCGCTATCCCAACATAACCTCAATATAACCCTAATATAACCCCAATATAACCCTCATATAACCATAGTTTCTTCTGGATGAGCTTCGGTTTGAGGCGGTCGTATCCGGTTTCACAGCTTTGTTGGCTCGGGGGTTCAGGGTGTGGTGCTCTCTTCTGGCTTTGTGGAGTGCAGAGACTGCATTGTTGTGGACAGGTTGTGAGGCTGTGATACCAGCTTTGATATGAGCTATCGTCTAAACTCCAAGTATATTCCCCTCAATAAGCCCTATAGTAGTCCTGTATATAATCCCTTACCCTAAGGGTCCAAGTAGCTAATAATCATATACTTACCCAAAACCTGTATTACAATTCCTATTACCCAAAACCCAAGTACCAAATTATTGGGTACTCGGACCGTCTGGGTTATATAGCCCACTTGAAGGAGTTTAGACCATAGCTGATGTGGCGCCTGGGTCCCTGGGGAGGGCTTCAGTGGCTTGGGAGCTGCAAGGTTGAGTTTGCGGTTCTTTGCAGGGGCCACAGCGATGCAAACCCAATTATTATTATTATTATCATTATTATTATTATTATATTACTATTATGATTATTATTATTATTACTACTATTATTATTACTACTATTATTACTACTATTATTACTACTATTATTACTATTATTATTACTACTATTGTTATTAGTATTACTATTATTATTACTACCAGCCCCAAACCATGCACTGCATGGAGCTGGTGGGAGCAAGTTACAGGGGCACCGTGTTCACCAGCAGGGCAAGTATCTTCGGTTGAGGTAGCCAAGCGCAGACGATGATAACGTTCTTCGCATCATCGATTTCCAGACACAATTCTAGACTCTAAGAATGTAAGATGTAGGAGGACCAAGGTTACCATGCGAAACAGAGACTCCCTCATGCAAGAAGACGGCGTTGCGGGAGGTGCCCTTTGGCGCTACGGAGATGGCCACTGCGACGTACCGCTCAGCAAGTACGCGAGAAGCCCAGATTTGCTTGCTGGAGTTCAGGGTTTAGGGCTTCAGTTTTGCAAGACTACGTCTGCCAGTAATGGTCATGTGATGATATAGAGTTCATCATCCAGCTTTTGAAGTTTACAGCCTCTGGGTTTGTAATGTCTCCTGAATCTACCTCAAAAAGATTGCCTCACGATTCCTCAACAAGGCAAGACATAAATCCAGACCCCACTAAACCCTAAACCCGAAACCCCACAAATTTCTAAAGGGGTACAAGGCAGGATGGTTCGGAGTCTTCGTTAGCAAAAGGGCTAGTGTTGGGAGGTATTGCTGAAGCCCGAACAATTGTCAGCATTTTTCCCTACAACCCTGGCATATCTTACATAAAAGCTGGGAGCCCCATTCTCATCATTTGAGGGCTCTTTACTTAATTCAAGTTGCTATATTGTCGAAACCATGTTAATGACTAGATATACCCATGTAAAAGCAACGTGCGAGGCTGCGAGGGGAGCCAAAGAGTAGATCTGGCAGACCCAGTGTAGCTGTCCCAAAGGCTCCATGTAGCTATATAGTATAGACTTTGGGCCCAAAGGGGCTCCCATATCACTACTTTCGGCCCAAATGGGTTCCCATGTAACTAGTTCAGGGCCCAAAATAACACTGTGACTCGACAGGTTTTTGGCACTTCAAGGCCATAACCTGATGTTCCCTAAAGAGACATGGAGGCCAGTTTATAATAGCGCCTTTCAACAGTTGAAAGCGTGGGTACCCTCTACACTCCCCCAAACTAACATGGAAACGCATATACTCCCCTTTTAGAAGAACTGTAGTCTTTATAGGGCACTTTTTGGATTTCCATGTTAGTTTCCGGGAGTGTACATGCTCCATGTTGCTTGTGGCAATGCTGCTAACTTTGCCTTATGCACACGGCGCCCGCAATCTACGCCCAGAACGAAGTTCAGGGTTGAAGCGTAGACGTCAATGCTTAGAAGCAGTAGTGTAAACTAATGTAGTATGCCGCGATAAAGCTCCATGAGCCACAATGGCTGATACGAATGAGTCCTTCTATGAGTATCTCCGTGAAGGAATTAGAGGATCTCATGAGCTTTAGGCTGCAGAGGAACTACCCCAATAATGGAGAATCACATGAAAACAAAACGGGAAGTGAAATGGAAACCGAATTTATAGGGACTAGGGTTCTTTGAGATGGGTGCATCCTTGTAAAAAATCCCTATAGTAGTCGGATTATGGTAGTTTGGGGTCTTTATGGGGTCCCTACCAGATGAAGCCTACATGTAATGGGAGATGGCACCCCGGCCAAGATCTACATGCAGATGGGCATCGTGGCAGTCTTCGGTGCATTGCGATTCCAGGAACGCTTGGCCTAACGGGTTTAGGGCTAAGGGTTCAGGTTTAGGGTTTAGGGTTGGTTAGATTGGCGAACAATTCTCATTTTGAGAATATTTGTGACTTCCTTATGCAATTCTTTCATATGCAACTACTATTAAAAGTCTACCTGTAAACGGTGTCCAATTCCGGGTTGGCAACGGCAATCGAACTGGACCACCTGAGACCTGTCCTACTAACACTTAGGTAATAGTAATGTACATTAGGGTGCCAAGTCTGACTAGTGACCCTTTTCTGCAACTTGCAGAAAATCATTTGCGGCTGAGTGGATCTGTGGAATTTGTCGCAAAATGGCCTTGCTTCAGGCCTCTTGTCAATATTGAAGTTTGCCCAGCATGGTGGTCCTAAAGCTTGTTTGGAGAGTGGCAAGTTCGACCTAATGACCTAATTGGCTTGCTTTTTTCACGGGGCTCTTGGTGAGACCAGTGTAGGGCCACGTTAGGTGTCTGTTTCTTGTCAAGTTGCGTTAGATGCGTTGCTGAGGCTCACTGAGGCAGGTATTCCTTTTGCGGAGCCTCCGTTCGTGACGTTTCTTGTTGAGATGGATTCGTTCACGCGTTGTCAGCATTTGTCTGCATGCTAGAAACCAGAAAGAGAATGTGCTGGGGGCAACTAATATAATGGCTGCCATTGGTAATGCATGCCTGCACATGAGCTATAGTCTAAACTCCTAGTATCTCCCTCATAACCCCTATAGTAGTCCCCTATATAATCCCCTATATATCCCCCCTTTAAGGAGTTTAGATTATGGCTCACATCCTGTAGTGGTCACATCAACCCTATTTCTTCTTGTAATTCTGCTCCGGC
>CAJNIZ010046742.1:13134-39020 GCA_905231905.1 Symbiodinium pilosum
GTGCTGTGTACCTTGCCTGAACCCTTACCTAAACACCCAACAGTATGCAAAATAATAGCCTTAAACCCATAATAACAGCCATAAAGGCCGTTATTTTACATACTTTTGGGGTTCAGGTAACCCCTAAACCCTGAACTCTAAACCCTGAAGCATTTCTTTCACCCTGAAGTTGGGTCCATAGTGCAATGCATGCCTCTCAGGCAAATAGCCGCCCAAACTGAGCGGTTTGGGCGGCTGTCCATACCAGGAAGACTTCCCCAACCCCAATACTGGTGCTTAGTCGGGAATAAGGGAATATAATACTATCATCCCCATATAACATATATTCCCACAAGCCCCAGCAAGTGAACCATAAGCCCTAAATCCCCAACGGCCCAGTGGAAGCCATCAAAAGCTTCGTACGCGCAGGGGAGTACCGCTGTCGCAAGGCCATCGAGAAAAGCGGAATGCCAGTTATCATTCCATCATTATTAGTGTTATGAATATTGTTATCTTTGCTGTTGTGTTGGTTCTATTCTAGGTTTGGCATAGCGCTTAGGGTCCCGATTCACGGCATTCAGGGCCCAAGCTTCAGGGCATAGGGTTTCAGGGAAACCTTTCAGTACAGATCTTCCGATTTTGAATCTGGGAATAGTCCTCACTGAGCCAAGACCTGTCTTGGGATTCAGGATAGGGTTTAGGGTTCTGACTTGGGATTGTTACATGGGATTAGCGCCTCTAAGTCTCTGTGACACTATTGCCCAGGAAAGAGTTTCCCAGCTTTTAGGCCCCTAGACCCCTCAAGTTGTGAAGGCAAACCGCATGCATGCCTTGTTCCAAACTGTCTCCTATATTGGCAAGTTGTCGAAACTATGATCCTTTTTGGATCCCCACTCCCCAGCATTAAGGCTACCTAAGTGGCACCATAGTTTTGTCATCTTTCCGTACGGGGCGCTTGGATTCTTAAATATGTGGGAGTAGTTCTTCAACTTCAGGTCGTGGGAAGGCTGAGGTCGCGATGAGGGGGCCCGGTGACGCGGCCTTGAAGAGCCTCCTGTGGCCTTGAGTTATGTTGGTATATTTGGTCCTATTCGGGCTCCTGCAATGCCACAACCCAAAGGCTCCATGTAGCTAATGGTGTATACTTGAGCCCGAAAGTAGTACATGGATCTTTTGGGCAAGTTTGAACCTTCATGGTTCGGGGTGGGTGGTTGTGCCAACCTTTGGGGTCAACACACGTATTCAAGATTTAAGCTATATAGTCTAAACTCCTAGTATCCCGATTAATAAGCCCTATAATAGTCCCCTATACAATCCCCTATGTAACCCCCTTTAAAGAGTTTCGACTGTGGCTAAAAACAGGGGGCGTTTCGCTTGCGACAGAGCTGGTCTGCCGGCAGTTGACAATCACGAGCTTCTTTCAACAACTCCTAGACTCCTTGAAGGGAAATTGTGTAGGAGTTTCGGAGTTCTCTTGCAACCTGATATTTCTTCAAGTTTAATGGCATTTTGCTAGAGGCACAAAGTGCATCGTCCTTCAATGCAGCGGCGAGCTGCAAATACAGCAGGTCTGCAAGCTGTACTTGGCATTTTTCAAAGAACCTTCACCAGACCGAAAGCCCTGTCGGAGGCTTGTACTGAGCTTCTCCGCGTCCATTTGCAGCAGCGTGGTGGTCGCAGTCGGCATTGGGCTCGGCCCGACAACTGGCAAAGGGTCCCCAGCCTCTTACCAATCGCGGTTCATTGTAGCTTTTTGCCCTTTACTTTGACGTTTCTTCGGTGCACTTCGACGCCAGTACCCTGTTGGGGAGGCATAAGCAGAAAGCATATTTTCTTTCAGAATCTGATGCCCGGTCTTGATGCAGTTGTCCGAGACAAACTTGAGTGAGCTCTGCAGACCGTTTACAAGTTGAAAACCAGCCTTCTTAAACTTGATCTCTGGAGGGATGCTACGACGTTGCATCTGCAAGCTGTGGGTCATATTGAGGGTCCTAATGATAGGTCAGCAGCAAGGGAATCTACACGGAAATCTGCACCACTTCTACAAGCCTTTCTTGCATGGAAGCGCTTAAAGTCTTAGAGCCACACGCTTTCTGAATACTCTTGGCCCGAGAGTTTTTCCAAAGGCACTTCATATGACACCCAGCTACCTGCAGGCTTAGGGTTTAGGGCTTAGGATTTAAAATCTACGCGGGAAACATCGCAATGATTCCAGAACAAGATCCCCCTCGTCTAGCTGCCTCTTCCCCCCAAATACCCTGGTGAGAACCTGTTAGAGCCCTGACTAAGGCCTGTCTCCGCAGACTGAGAACTAGTGGGCATACCGCTTGTGTTGAATGCCCTCGGCCTTGACACAGGCCCTGAAAGCCAAAACCCTCTAAACCCTACAAGTCCTAAGCAACCAAAGCTCCAAGCGCTGCGAAATCCTGAGAGCTGTGGGATGTGCCAGGTCTGAAGTGGATTATGTCTTCGCGGACCTGCCCACAGACGAACCCAGAGCTTTACTACTCGGTCACCTGCTGGCTTTGGGGAATTTGCTGTTTCAGGGTCTCAGCGTTCGGGAATGAAGGTCTTTTTGGTGTAGGCTTTCGGGATTCGGATTTTAGAGTATATTTAGGGCTTGGGGGTGATCCCTTAAGGTACGGAACTGGGATTCTGGTACGTTTATGTGGCAATTTTCAAACAAAAGGGGTCCCATCAGAAGTTACACAAAGGAATCAGAAAAATTCCCCGTTGCGATTTTGGGTTGGAGCTTGTGGGCGTGCTCCGATTAAAGTGTTTCGGGTTCTGGTTTTCGAGCATGCTTGCATGAAACCAATTGTCGGCTCCAGCTTGCGATTCGTGCTCGAGGAATGTGCGTCCGTACACTCCTAAACCCTGATCTGGACCCCAAACCCGAAATCCTTAGCCATACTCATTCTCGAGGCCTTGGCATTCCAAGCCTTAATTACGAATCCTGAATCCCAAGCACTACAAACCCAGAATCCTCGCAAAGGTTCTTCACCTCGTGCTTTACGAGTGCAGCGGCATCATCTTCGTCACCACTTCCGTGGTCAGTGCTGTATCTCGGCTCTGGGACTTACCCTCCATGCCGGATAAGGGGGAAATGGAGGAACGGAAAAGAAAAAGGGAAACTACAAGGCTATCTTATGGTTATACGAGTTGTATATATATCTATACATGAGAAGAATGGAGGATCAAGTAGAGATCATATGGAACACGAAACACAATGTACTATGTTAAGATATAGAGTTTAGGGACCCCGGAAAAGAAAATGTAAACTGCTATGCAACGAGAGTTTAGGCACGTATTGAGTTCAGGTTCCGGGCTCACTTGCTGGCGTTTAGTAGGGAAAGAAGGAATGGAAACGAACATGGTATAACTAGGGAGCAAGATTAAGGCTGGGCTGTTATGACGATTTGGTGAGATGTGTGGTTAAAAAGGAAGAATAGGTTAAGTGCTCAAAAAGGTAACCTTTTTAAGGGCTCGTCACACCATAGCTGATGTTGGATTTGAAGCCTCAAGTTAGTTGGCCAGCATTCACACTCCCTAAGGGTCCAAGGACTCAAACAATGGGGCCTTAGGGCTCAAATAATTCTCATCTAAGTGGTATTGGGGACCTCAACCCCCAATAGTTTGGATTTCACGTAAGGACGGGGCTCCCACTACCTACAGGCCCTAAGGAGAAAGGCAGCAAAGCACGCTCTATCCTCTTTTTTTGCAAAGCTTGAGCCAAAGGCTGTCCGACGAACCAAGATCCTGCAATCAAAAACTGGAAGCATGCAACAACAAAGTGAGGAACCAGGATATCCCGTAAACTCCGGTGGACCAACCGTGCTTGGTCACCTTTCCTTCCATCGATTCTGGTAGACCAACCATGGTTGGACTCCATAGATCCCGTTGCTACTACGTGGTGCGACAGCCTGGGCTAGCGACCGCTCACGGCCATGGAACCTTTGGTGAGGCTAGGCTATGCAGGGCCGACATCTCAAAGAAGCAAAGCCTCACTCCCAGCTAAGAATCCCCTATCTTCTTCCTAAATCTTCCTCCTGGTCAGCAACAAGAACTACAACGCCGGCAACGACGACCACAGATTGCTTCCTCTAGTTCGCGTGCTTATAACTCTCTCCAAGCGCTTTGTAGTACATCTATCTCCCTGGAGCGTGTAAACTCCGGACTATCGACACTAAACCTTCTTGAGTTTGTCTTTAGAAAGGACATTCTCCGTTTGCCTCTCAGGCCCTCACACTGCGTGCAATCGGCGTGTGGCTTGATTGCAGTCTGCCTGTTTGCCGTGCTAAAGCCAAACATGTCCCTTTATTGGAGACTTGTACGCTTGCAGAAATCCACTGGGACGGGGGAAGTTCTTTTGTGTGGATCTTGTTCTAGAAATCCTAGATTTGTTGGATTCATGTTGCAGGCCGGGTTTCGGGATTGTTGATGTTCATCGGCTCAGGGAATGTGGTTCAACAAATGTAAAGATCATGTTAAGGTTCCTCCTTGCAGGAGGGGCTCAAGTCTGGAACAACCTCAAATAGTAAATAGACAGCTGGAAAAGGTAATGTCGAATTTGGATTGTCGTTTCTAACATGGTATACCACAAAAAGCCGTAAACGTTGTCTTTTGGGTGCAGTGTTCGGGCCAAGTAGAGTTTTGTGCCGCGGTGTTACCAAAAAAGTTCGGGGAATCGATTGAGTTCTGCTTCACCAGGCTTCTCTATTCGTCAAGAACCTTGGTAAAGGCGTGGTCCTGGATGCCAACTAATATAGCGTCGTAAACAATTACCAAGATTATGGCCTTGGATTCCTTGTATGATCATGGTGCAGGGCGTCTCACATACACCTCGCCATAATACGGTTAAGAATTTAGGCCACTGCATAATGAGCCCTGCAGAAGCCTGCCTTACGATTCTGCCTTGGACCCAACTCACAAGGGCCCTAAACCCCCTAAACCCTAAATCCCTAAACCTTAAACCCCCGAAACCCTAAATCCCCTAAACCCCCTGAAGAACAACACCTGCAGGAGCTCCTTGCAATCGCTTGTTTCGTTTCGCGTGGCCAACGGTTGCCGTCAGGTGGATCTGGGTTATATAGGGGTAAGGGCTCTATTGGGGTTTAGGACGGGTTTGGGGTTGGGGGTAATAGAGGGTTCTATACGGGTTACATAAGGTTCTACACGGGTCATATATAGGGTTCTATAGGGGTTATATGCTTTAGGGCGGTATCCAGGGAATGCTATGGGTGCGCAAAATGCTCCTGATGACGGTTTCAGGCTTCTCTGGACTTCTATGTCCGTGCCCTACACCCTGAACCCTAAACCTGTCTGTTGCAGAGAGACTTGCAGTGGCAGGATCTTGGGCTGGGGATTATTTGAGTTGTAGTCTAAACCCCTTAAAGGGGATTGTACAGGAGACTACTATGGGGGTCTTAAGGGGGATACTGGGAGTTTAGACTATGGCTCATTTAAGCTGGTGGATCTCGCGCCCTCATTTAGAAAAGCTTCAATTGTGCAAAATCTCAGGATGCTTGCATTGTTGGAGGTCGAGTCCGGCCAAATCCCTCAAAACAACCGAAGGGACGCGTTTAAGCTATATAGTCTAAATTCATTAAAGGGGGTTATATAGGGGAGTACTACAGGGGCTATCAAGGGAGATATTAAGAGTTTTAGACTATAGGCAACATGTTTAAAAGAGGGTGTTTCAGAGGGTGCCGCAAGGGGATCCTTGTATTGAGAGGTCACTCTCTTCTCGCAGTTGGGGTCTCAGAGCTCATTTTGCCTGAGAGAAGTACGTACTTCTGTTGGTTTAGGGTTTAGGGTTTAAGGGTTTAGGGTTTAGGGTTTAGGACTTGTCAAGTTGAACATCTGCCTTGCTCTTTATGAGGCTTCGGGCCCTAGGCCCCCATGTGTGTTTTCTATAACTTTTTAGAGGGACCCATGCGTACGCAATTCCGAGAACCCCTACACCCTAAACTTACCGGTTCTTAGTAGCGAGTAAGGGAATATGATCCCTACAAACTCCCTAGATATTCCCTTACTTGGAGGGTCATGGGGATGTAGTAAGTAGGTTAATAAGCCCTAAAAGCCATATAGTCATATAGTAACCCCAATTATCCCCATTATGAACCTACTTACTAAGTCCCCATGACCCTCCAAGTATATAAACCCTACATAATCCCTAGAGATTATATTTTCCCTTATTCCCTACTAAGAACCAGCAAGTAAAAGCTGCACAGGCGGTGAGGAAGATGCCTGAGGTGCCGCCCGACGCGCCCGAGCTAACAGAGGACCTGTAAGAGCCGAAAAGGTGGCCGTTTAGGGAGCCAAGGGTTTAGGCTTTAGGGGGTTTAGGGTTTAGGGTTTAGGGGATTTAGGGGCAGTATGGGAATTATTCTTACGGAAACTGTACGGCTCCAATCCCTCATCCCTTATGAAGCGGTAAGTCAAAGGTATAGACAACTCTCCTCATGAGTGTTAAGTTAACTTGCCACGATGAAGTGTGTTTCAGGCAGTTCGCGGCATGCAGGACTGTCTCCCGTACACATAGCTATACGATCCAACGCATTGATAAGACCTTTCAGCTGAGATTTCAGTGACCGTTTTTTCGTCAAGAATATGTGTCAGCTAGTGCATCGCAGGCCCCCCGGCTTAAAATGATCAAGAAAACACCATGCGCAGAAGTCATCTCGGACCAGCAAGGAGCCGTTTGTTCAAACCCTGTGGTTGTCGTCCAAGTTTAGAGGTGCCACAGCACAACCTGGGATAGATGTCATGCAGGTAAATATGATCTTACGGACAGGCAGAGTTTTGTGATGCTTTGGAGATCCTACCTGTTTAGTCTTGTTGCAGAAGCCTGGTACCGAATCCTGGAGATCTCAGCTGTTAGCCGCATCCTGAACCTGAACCAGAACAAGCATAACCCTAAACGCCCCCTTGCTTGAGCTTCATCGTTTCTGAGCCAAAGTCAACTGCACGAACGTATTTGTCCTGACGTGCTCCAGTGACAACGAACGGACATGCATACATGGTATTGAAATCCGAACCTGCCAACCCCTACATTTGACTTGTGAATCCCTAAGCTCACACTTGCGTCGGCCTCTAGGACGGGCCCGTCGACTGCGTGATTTGCTTGGACACACTGGGCGCTCCGGGAAGGAAGGCACATGGGATAAAGGAAATGCGGTGGGCGAAGCACTTCAATGTTTCACCCCTGGGTCGACAAGTTGAAGCTAGGGCAAGGTAGATTTCCAGCAAGTTTCCATCCAGTGTATCAAGTGCGGGAGTGGACCAGAGCCCCAATTTCTCACTCAACCCGACCCACGCCTCTCAAGCACTGGCTGAAGTCTATCCTAAGGCCTCAACCCTTCCAGCGATCTAGCTTCCAAGCTCAAGCCTGGCCTACAAAATAGCCAGCCACAACTCGAAACAGTAGGGGGAACTTCTCACAGAGTCTACAGGTGCTTCGGACGCCATGCCAGCACCTCTTCCACGAGGACCTCGGGGCATCTCTGGGGTTGCTTTCCGGATTCAGAGGTGTTTAAGAGCGCGACAAAGTTCCATGTATTGAAGGGAGCTTGAGGGTGCAATGGGCCTTGATTGCGGACGGACGTTCAAAGAAGGAACAGCAATTCGTAAACGCCCTTGACCCGAAATTCCGTTCCACCACATCTACTCCACTGTATTCCTTCATGAAGAACAAGGCCGCATGTGCGCCATACCCTTGACACAAGCTTCAGCCAAACTGAAGCCACGAAGATGAATGTGCTGCAGCTCCAACCACATGAACTAGCCAGGGTTGTGAAAACGAAGGACTGCCTGTCAGAGTGGGGCCGCAACCATGTCGTTTGCCCTATTTGCCGCCCGGACTTGCAATTTATCACCAAAGCAAAGCACTGTAGCAGCGAGCAACATGTGAGTTTTTGTTTGTACAAAAGTAATCATGGTAATTAGCTAATGAACAAGTACAGTACCGATTGATAATGCTTTCGATTTCTGAAAAATAGATCCCCTACGACCCCCTAAAGTCATATGGTGAATGATATCAAGACTATATCGGCGTTATCATCGGTTGTGTGACCCTAAGGCTCCAAATAGCCCAATGTAGGTCATATTTATAGACTTTGGGGCCCAATGTAGGTACTATTCATAGACATGGAGCCCTAGGGTGAGGGCTCGATTAGTGAGTGACTCGTTCTATGTTGAGCTTCTCGCGGGTACACGGCGCTTACAGGCAAAGCAGGGTCCACCTGTTAGGAGCTTCTGGGAGTACGTGTTGTGCAAATGGGAACTGCAGCTGCCCGGAGTGTATAAAATGAGAGGGAAGGCAGATTCAAGGACTCTGCTACCACAAACAACCATTACATGAGGCCTCGGCAGATCGACGGACCCTGGACAAGGTCTCTGCGTTCGTGGAGTAATCACTCGTACACCCTACTCAAGGGTCAGCTGGTTCTTATGTCTTCCCCCTAGTTTCCACGCTTGCCATGCCCGGACGCGGTTAGATACATGTACTTAAACCTGACTCAAAACCTGACAGATACTTGAGGCCTTTACGCTACCAAGGCAAGCGTGACCTTTGCGTGCCCGAATCATGACGCGCCCGTACGGGTCCCAGAAAGGTTTTTGATCAAGGTTGATGCTTAAAGTCAGATGCTTCAGAATGAAGAAATCATGTTTGTGTCAGGAGTAAGGAAGCAGCTCCGCGCTCATGAGAGCAAAATCTTTCTTCAGCCAATCACCGTAGGGTGGCCGTGCCAGAGGACGTATCCTTGACCTGTTTCCAGGGTAACCTTTGACTTGAATCGTTGACTGGTGTGACGGTGTGAAGCCACATTAGGCATAGCATAGTTACCTTTGTTGCTTTTAAACCCAGTGAGGATATACCCTTATGATAGTAGAATCCCTAATATGATTTAAGGCATATTCCTTCATTAAGGGGTGTTGGGCTCCTCGGGAATTATTTCAGTGCACAAGAGCTGGTGCGGATCCGTGTTTGCTTTCAGCGACTCCTCCTTGCATGATAGTATTTTGTTTTGTCATGTTTGGTCCTTAGAATAGCTATTCTGACAGCTGAGCGGAGGTGTTACGCATCTCAGGAAGAGGTGTGTAGCTATTGCAGGTATCACTGGCTAGCCGTGGGCGGGCGAGATCGGTTCTTTAGCAAGAAGCCCCCCAATGCTAATAGTCCCCCACGATTGCAGTTCTAGACACACTGATATGCCCTTATCACCATGGGCTTGGGGAAGTAGACCCAGTGCGCAAAAGTCCTCGTATCAATGTAAGAGGATTCTTGCAAGCGTCCACCAAGTTCATTTGAAAGCAGTACATGCCCACTAAACCTTCTTGCATCTCCTAAGGTCTCAGCGTGAACCGCGTGACCCGGAGAAATGCATGTGATTCGAGTTAGCCCCCTTGGTCCAGCTGCGGGCTTAGAGACAAGGGCAAATAATGATTGCGTGACAGGATTAGTCTCTTAAGACCTAGAACGTAATGTGCCCATTGACCCCACTGCAACTATTCTGGCTTACATACTACGAAGTCATGTTAAGATGATTGGCTAGAGCCTTCGAAAGTGTAGACTCGTGTGTAAACTATAGACAAAAGCCACTGTCGTGGGAGCGTAGGCAGGGCCATAGAATGGGCTGAAGTCTCATTATTACTTCCGGGCATCTTCAAAGTGTCGTTAGGCTTCGGGGACGGTAAAAGGAAGATGTTACCATAACTACCATTATTATGATTACGATTATTGCTATCTTCATTATTATTACTGTTATTATCGTTACTATTATTGCTACTCTTATTTGCAGCTGCAGTGGAGCTGTTTGTGTTTTCTGGCTGGTAGTCCGCCTTTCCCAGGCTCAGGGGACTAGAGCCGAGGGCCCCGATTGGGGTAATATTAGGGACATGTTGGGGTTCTATGGGGTTATATGGGATCATGGAAAACAAAATGGAAACTTAATGGGTTGTATATTATATAGGGTTTAAGGTTTGAACAGATTTTGTTTTTCCTCGCAATCTATCTAAACTTCATAGACGACTTGAGCACGCTGGACCTTGGGCCCTAAACTCCGAACAAACAGTCCAGTAGTAGAGCACCACAGATACTTGCAAATCTGATTGCCCTGGCGCCGCAAGAGAGGTTGGACTTCGGGTTTCAAAGTTGAAGATCTTTTGGGGCTTATGGTATACTATAGTATATCAATGTAGATTATAGTATATTACAATATGTTCTAGTCTATTGTGGTATATGATAGTATGTGAGAGTATATTACAGTATATTACGGGGGAGACCATCTGAGGGTTGTTTCAAAGTACAGTTTTGCCCAACCCTCCAACCAAAAAAGCTCTCGCGGTAAAGAAGTCCGCTCACGTCTTGCACACCCCGAAATACACCATCCCTTGCCTCACTCAGGTAAGGCTCAATTGAGGTTGTGGGTATCGTGCGCACAGCAGGCTTTAAATTTCATATTAAAAGTATCATGGAAGCCGAGGGAGAATCGCCTACCCGTGGTCCTACAAAGTCTCCTCCGCCAAATTGACAAAGGGCCTGTTGAACATGTCGTTCAAGCCGGCTCTTCCGCCCGAAGAATCACAGAAAAACACTTTGCTTTGCTAGTTTCTGTGGTGCCTTCTATGGGAAACAATTCTCAGGAGACAGGGAGGCCGGAGGGCTCTCAATCTTGTTCACTCGCGCGGGCCAAAGAAGAACAGCTTCTTGCTCAACGCTCGTGCCAAGCTCTGTCTTGAAAAAAAAAGGGGGAATTACGTGCCAGCCTGGCCTGCATCCCGAGAGAATTGTGCTCCAGGTTGGAGGGAAGGTTTCAGATAACAATAATAACAATAGTAATAGTAATAGTAATCGTAATAGTAAGAGTAAGAGTAATAGTAATAATAATAGTAATAGTGAGTGTGGGCTTGGAAGTTGGCCTTGCCAATCCCGCGCATTCGTTCAGTCTCAAGGATAAGCCTCTTTGTCTGATAGTTCTGTTGCAAGCTCTTTCGCGACCCATTGGGTATAAGATGGTATAAGTATACGAGGATTCTACTAAAGTAGGGAAGTCGACAGGTCCAACAGACTGTTCATATGTTCTGTGAAAGGAATTGCCGCGGCGCAAAATCTACCCGAAGTACTGACTGCATCCTCAACTTGGAAGAACCAACCACTGAGTCAGGCACCTCATGTCACATAGCGCAGTGGTCTGTCAGACTGTGTGTGTGTGTGTGTGTAAGTACCCAGCCGCCATAGTTGAAATGCTTTCTGCTGTTAGAAGCTTCCGCAACACGGGGCGCAGCTTTTAGGAGGCTTTTGCAATTTCCGGAGTCCCTTCAAGTAGTTTCCCAAAGTTTTAAGGTACTGCCAGGCCTTCAAAAACTCCTGAAAGACTGCGACCCCAAACGCTGCAGGGCGTTGATGTTCGCATACCCTAGATAAGATAAATTGACAGAACCCCGAACAGGAAGGACATCCAGGATTTAGGTCAGCCCTACACTCCTCAGAAGCTTATTGGCAGTATATGGTGTTGTGTTTACTAGCATTTGTAGGTTGGAGCTCTGATAAGTAGTCTCGTGACTAGTGCTTGAAGGGAAATTGCTTGAGGTCCTGCAGAGGTACGAGGAGCCCAACCAAGGAAACAATGTTTCTTTGGGACCAATTTTGGGAAGTGGTACTTTGATCAACTGCAAATCCTGCAGCCCCCTGATCCCTCCAACTGTAGGCCTCGAGAACATTGCTTGAAAGATCTTGCAAGGATCTGAAGCAGCTGTCGTGTGTAGTTGCTTAGCTGACACACCTCCTGACGTTGACTGCCTATTCCTCTCCCACTCTAAGTGTCCAAAATTGCCTTCCTGAATCTAGCGCCCGTACAGGTTTTTGTTTTGATCAAGTAAGGGCCATCGTGTGGAGCACGCCGACTTGCAAGGCAGTTTTGCGACAAGGGTTTGAGGCCATGCAGCCCGTCTTATGCAACAGGCATGCTGCTCGCCCGGATAGATCAGCAGGGAGCTGGCCCCTCTTCATGCCTCGACCAGTTTGGCCATTTGAGGGAGTGGTGCCTGCAAACGCGGAGCACACTGCTCCTGGCATGGCCTCGACACGACAGTCATGGGATCGAGTCCGGTGGTACGGAATTGGACTAAGCCTTCCACTTGCACGGCTAGGACTTCTGGCAGCATCTCAGCAGGGCAGAATTCAGAGTGTAGGGCCCCTGGGATCCTCTGCTGCTGTTGCGGTGAAATCCCAATCTGAAATCCACCTCTTGGTAGATGCAGACATCCACGGCACCGAAGCAATTCGAGGTGCTATTCGCATTTTGCAACGAAAAAAGGACGGAGCCGTCAAGACAAAAATCTTTGCTCCACCTGCGCGGGCTGAGAATGCGAAATGGAAACGTCTGTTCGATGAGAAGGACGTATGTTTTCATCCTATCGCACGTGGAAGTGACGCAACGGGAGAAGCAAACGATGATGCCGTGGTGGCGGAACTGAAAAGACTGGCGGCGCAAACATCCTCAGTTGGATGCATTGCGCTGATGACAAGCGACTCAGACTTTGTCGACATCGTGGCATGGGCCATCAGGCGAGGAACTGATGTCATAGTGATGACCTCGAGATTGGATGCTTCGTCTGACAGAAATTTCAGATCAGCTGGCGCGGAAGTCGTGATGATGAGTGTGCCGGGAGAAACAACTGGAACCAATGTCAGGGCTGTGCTTCATCCAAGCGGCTCTGGGACAGTTCAGCTTGCAGAGCGGTTCACGTACGCTTTGCACAGCGAAGAGGAAATTATGACCGTTATGAGCTTTCTCCAGGATTTGCAGTACAGGAAAGATAAGGGTTACTTAGTGCAGTCCATCGCTAAGTTCTGGTTTACGAACCAGTTGGGGCCACTCACGGTGTTCCCCGGCCAATGTGCGATCAAAGCTGTTTTGGCCAGAGTAAACCAGTCCGGGACATCGCTGTATGCCAGGTACAAGAAACAGCTTGCTTACTTCTTGCCGGTCAGCGCACGCTCCACCATTACAAAAGTACATCTGCAGACGTATGGCTCACGTCCAGCGCGAGCGGTGTTCAGAGGTGGCGGGCCTTTCATGCTCGAAGATTCAGCGGATGTTGTGTCTCGAGCTTTGAAGAAGTTGGGGTTTCTGGATTCAAAGTGGAATTCAGACTTGTCGGAGGCCCTGCTGGCATTTGTCAATGTTGCAGACAACAAAAAAATCCTCCGCAAGCAGTTTGATGCCTTGCCATCAAATGATGACACGGCCTCACATGTGGAAGACAGACCGAGGCATGCATTTCTTTCAAACCAATCAGACGGCCAGTGGCGCATTGCACCTAAAGACTCCGCTGCGCGAGAAATCCTCTGCAAGGAAGGCTTTCTGGACACGAAGGACGCATCAAAAGGCAAGGTGCTGAAAGCAATGAAGAAGTACGCCTCAAAGCACCAGCTGCCTAAAATGCAGAATTATCATAGCTATGTGTACCAAACCCTTGGTGCAGACCGGGCAGTCCAGCCGACGGCCATTGGCACTGTTCACTTTCAACCTTGAACGGCGGCAAGTTTACTTCGTTCACAAAAGTCCTACCTGGACCCCAAAAGTAGGCAACTAAAATAATAGCCCAAAACCCTCAAATATAGTCGCAAAGACCATTATTCTACATTGACATGCTTTTGGGGTTCAGGTATGACTGGGACAACTGCCACCTAAACCTTTTGCGTGCTTCGGCATGGCTCCTTGAATTCCATGGCCGCCCCGATCTTGCTAAGCTGTACTCGTAGTGTGGCGGAAGGCCAATGGAGGATGCGACACCCTTAGCCCTTCACAAGGAACTTCAGCTGCGCTTTGATCTTGCAACAGCTTATAGGCGGTGTAACACGGCATGCTGAAGTTTTCTTTAATTGGGCAGCAGGCAGTCGCATGCAGTCAGAAAAACGTCAGGTGCGCCGGCCGTGCAGTTTGAGAATACCGCTTGCGGTCCCATTTAAGATGCAGTCGACAACACGATTCCTTTGCGGTTCTGCCTCGCAGATCTATAGAGTGACAATTTCGGTCATGACGCGCGCGGAGCCTAGTTGCTAGTCATTTTGATACTTCATGACTTCATGATGCTGGTTGATATGTAGTCACCAGAACTGAAAGACGATCTCAGCTTCATGTTTAGAAGCTCAGCCTGATGATGTGCCGCAGCGACAGACATGCTCCACTGCTGCGACTCTGCTGTGGCAGTAGGGGCTGTGGCGGGCTGCTGCTGCAACTTGTATGGATTTAGCAGCTTGCGCTAGGATTCGCTCAAATGTAGCATGGGATCAGCTCCATTGCAACTTATTGGACGAGATAGTACAAGCTCACGCAAGTCGGTGAGAGGGACATCTACCTTGGTCGTTAGAACCGATTTTCAAAAACTGTCAAACCACTTAACCAGTCTACCCTTGACCCTAACTCGCTTTTGCCTGTCTACCTTGGGCGCAGTGGGATTTGAGTCCGTGAAGCCATTGTGCAATAAGCTGCACATGCCATGGCTATGTAAAGTAAGTCCCTACACGTGCTGCCAGAACCCTGAGGCCATGCCTAAAGCTTCTAAAGCTTGAAAACTTCAAGCCGCAAACAAGAAGGATTTTTTGCAGCCGAGGTTGGCTGCTGCTGCTCCCGATTAAGCTGTCGCTGCTACAGCTTCTCAGCTGAGTGGTGCAGTTTAGTTTCTCTTGCTATTTTCAGGAGTTCCGAGCGCAGAATCTGAGTGCAAACTGCTTGCGGGAACTCAACTACAACTAGGCAGGGGCTACGTCGCAGTCGCTCTGCATGGCTTCGCCGCCTTCAGGCCTGCTCTGGTTGCCTTGAAGCCAATTTTGTCAGAGGCTCCATCACTCTGACAGGAGGTCCTATAGTATCCGTATATGCGTCTGCGAAGTGCGATGGCCAGTGCTGTGCGCCGCGAGGACGAATTCTGGGGCGAAGCGTTCGAGCAGGCTCAGTTCCCCAGAAACGACATGTCTACCGCAAAAAGGGCTTCAAAACTAGACGTATGAGGGCTATGTGTGCAGGGGCTAAGGGGCCCCGCAAGTGACCTTCAAGATTAGGGCCATTCAGCATTGCCAAAGCAAACTTGCAGCAACGCAATCGGTCTGCGACCAGCAGTAAGCCCAAATGCCGTACAGTTAAAGCTACCGAGCCTCCCTCAGAAGTGCCCCTCATGCCTGCTGGATCAAAGGCCCCAAGAAGGCTAATTGTGCTGCAGCTCCTGGAAGGCCTAGGTTTGCATGTGTCAAAGGGAAACAAATTGCAAATTAATACTGGAACAGAAGAAGGTGTCAGAATTGCATGGAGCTTCTACCTGAACCCCAAACGTATGTAAAATAATGGCCCTAAACCCCTAGTAATAGCCATAAAGGCCATCATTTTACATACTTTTGGGGTTCAGGTACTACAAAGCATAGGAGAAAAGGAGACTCATCCTTTCATGCGGGTTGTCGGGTTGTCATGGAACTACTGAGGGGCAGGATGCATCAAACACAGATTGTATTGGTCGACGATTTTTGTTCGACAAGGAGTGGCTTGTGTAGCAGCCGCTGTAGGCTTGCAATGGTGGCAGGAGTGGCTCCGTGCATTGAACTCTAAAAAGCGACCCCCCGCCCTGAAAACACGTGTCATTGGTGCCAAGTGTCGCATCCAATTTCGGCAATGCCATATCCTTGCTGTGAGAACCCCATTGTAAGATGTAAACGCAGTGGTCTGAATTGCATGTGGTTCCCCTGAACGAGATCAACCGAACATTTGAGGGTCATGTTTGACTCGTTCTACGACGCTGCAATGCCAGCACGTGCAGGGAAGCACCTCCCCTTCCAACTCTCAGAGGTTTGCTTAGTAAAGTCCATGCATTTTGGCTGTATCTGTCTGCATCTTGCGCATCTTACCCGAGCTTCCGTACCCAGATCATTCCATGGTTTCGGCAGCAATCTTTTCCGGGTAGAGGTCCCAAGAGGCAACAGGATGACATTTGCGCATGGATTGCTGGATGGCCTGTACATTGTTATTCGTTTCTGTCTCTGCCCTTTCCTGATCATATTCTGCTACGTAGACAACTTGAGTAGTATCTTGTTTTGGGATACTATGGTACCCAATTTCGAGTAAGATTCTCCTCTTTTTGAAGTTTTTCATATAGTATATTATATACAGAATATGGCCTTGCAGCTCAACCACCAAAAAACATTATTCGCTTGAACTGACAGCTGTGAGGCTGCTTGCAACGGAGAGGTAGTGTGCACCTTGGCTGAAGGTGTTGGAGGGTCAGGGTAGAGGATAACGGGTCCGATCCAGGCAGGGGTCTTGAGCGTCGCTTTAAGAGAAATGTCGTGCTTTTCTAGCGGTCACACTGCCGACTGCAATCTCAAGTTTATGCAAGCTGTGATTGCAGTGAGAAACAGCCAAGCAGGCTGCAAGGAGGCTTTCAGGGCTTAGGCTTTAAGTGCCTTTGAGACCAGCATTTGCGAGCTTGCAAGAACTTAGGGGGTTCCTTCGACGGGTAGCTATTAAACAAGGAATCTCAATGTTCTGGGTACACCCTCTGGCAGCTTCCAGATACTGGAAACGATCAACAGAATCAACAGGGGTTTACAAAAAGATGTTGTGAAGTATCTTGAAAGCGTGCGGGGTCGGAGGATTCAGGGTACAGAAGACCCTAGGGATCCAAGTATACAAATAAAACCTACATTGGGCCCCAAAGTCCTACATTGGGCTGTTTGGATCCCTAGAGAGACCAGAAGGTTGAGCAACTGCAGTTTTAGCCGTCAGGCTATCGCATCTTCGGACCGCGGGAGGGTCCAGTCCTCTTGACTTTCCGGAGCTCAGGCCTTGTAGAAGGGACTTTCGGAGGATTCTCCAAGCTTGACGCCTGAGACAGCATATATGGGTAGTTACCATTAGGTGCCGTAATGTAATCAATAGCCCTTTGAATGGCCCGTATAAGGACTGGATGAGATTGGAAAAGTCTCTTTACTTGGCTTTGTGGGAGCAGTGCTGAGAAGATGAGAGGGAATTGGGGGCATGTCTTAAATGGGGTGACAGTCAGGTGTATAATATCTGCAAAGACCCGAAAAAGAAAGTGCTTTACAAGCAACCTCTGAGTGGATCCCTTTCAAAGAACGTCCCGAAATCTTCTGTCCGACTTACTCCCATTTGGGTCGCCCATGGAGGCACATTTTGGGTGATTTCACGTTCTTGGACTTAGCAATTTCAGATTTGCGCAAGCGACTCAAAGAGAGTTATCTCCCTTGTTTGTCGGTTGGATGGGAAGCACAAGCCGTGCCATTGGGCTACTCATCAGTATATATAGAACCACATGCTAGCAAAAACCCACCCTCTTGAGTGCAATTCTCCGGTTTTGGAGTTTCAGTGTCTGGTGAGTATGAATGCGCCAGCATGCAAGGGCCCCAGCGCCCCGCTCCCTCCAATGGTCAATGATATGTAGAGTATGATGGACTGCAATGATTAACCTAAGTACCGCCCCTGTGGTCCGGTGGTCTGGGTGGTGTGGCTTGGATTAGGTTTATAGAGGGTTTATAATATTTATGGATGGTGTCTATAAAGTTTGTACAAGGTTTACAGACGGTTCGGTGGTGGTTTCAGGTTGATAAACAGTTCAAGAGGTTTTCTGAGGGGCTATAGCGGGTTTATAAATTCGATGAAGGTCTTACAGAGTTTTATACGCAGCTGATAGAAATATGGGTTTCTAGAGGTGTATAAATGTCTTATAGACTTGTATGTATGTATGCATGTATGTATGTATATACATATAATATACACAAGGTCTACAGACGGTTCATGGCTGTAATAGAAGGTTTATGAGAAGTTTAAAAGTTGTACGGAAAGTTTTTCTAGGGGTTCACAGAGTTTTAATCGGGTGCTTACAGACCTACCGCAGCCCCCCTGTGGTCCCGTCACCTGTGGCCTGGGTACAGAGGACCTAAAAGAGGGTGTAGATGGGTTATACGAAGAGTTCATGGTTCCTTGGTTTACAGACATCGCCTCATCCCGAGATTGGGACCATACGGGCCAGGGGCGATGGGGGACTGAAGGGGCTCATAGAGGGTAATGGACGTATATATTGGGGTTATATATTAGGGTATATATAAGGGCTACATAGGGTATATATTGGGGGTTATGTAGGGTATATATAGGGGTTAATGTTCAGACTCTAAGGTTTGGAGTCTCCGCAGCATGTTAACTGCTGCATCCGTTGCAGGCCTTCAAGCCATGAGCCTGTAGTAACGTTGGCTTTTCCAGTTGGTTACATCAACTTCCCGAATTGATCTTCGCAATAATCCTCATGGATCCTCCCAACTGGGGCTCCCGGGATGGTTCTAGCCCAAACATAGATAAAGATCATCATATCGGACCTTACGGGACAAGGCATTCCATTATATTTTTAAAGTGCCGCTCAAGCCCGCAGTCATTTTGAAGAAGGTATATTATCCGAACCCCTGAGAACCCATACTTCCGTCTTTTCAAGCAAGATTCCCATACTGCCCTCTGTAATCTGTTTTAAGTCAAATAGAACCCTTTCGAATGGGGTAGGGACTTCCCCAAACCCATGACCCTAGGCACGGAAGATCCAAAAGCCAAATTCCTGTGTTGTCTGTGTTTCCGTCTCATTTTGTTTTCCATTTTTGTATTGTCCATTACTGGGCCCCATATCCCCATAACATCCCTGTACACCGCTTCCTACAGGACCTGGGCTTTCCCTTTCATTGTATATGTTGTTTACCATCTGACGCAGGTGTTCCTGCCCAAGCCTTGGCACTGCGCTTCCACGAAACCGGCTTGAGAGTGCTGGAGGTTGCAGGCCTTTTTCTAGCATTGTTACGTACTGGTGGTGAGTCGAGGAGAATGTAGAAGCCTGAAGAGTTAATAAAGGGCATACGCATAAGCGACACTGGAACAAAAAATGGAAAATGTCCTAAACTAACCCGAAACCCCAGAGGCTGGGGGGGAGAGGGTAAGGGGGATTTGTAGGGTTTAAGCTTGACTTACCGACGGCGAGTAGGGAAGGAAGAGGAGTTACATGGAGACTTCTTTGGTAGCGATTAGGGATAAGTAAGATTCATTCCTTACTACACACCCCCGAGCTTATAGGGGGTTGGTGATGAAAGTTGTTCAGATTGGGCTGCAGACGTTCTTTCTGTTTTGTGGCTTTGGGAAAGCTGCTGCAATGAGAGAAGCCTATTCTTCGCATGCGTCAGTGCTCTTGTCAGCGCTGGTATCAATAATAATACTAAAAATAGTAATAATAACAATAGTAATAATAATATTAATAATAGTAATAATAACAATAGTAATAATAACAACAGTAATAATAATATTAATAATAAGCCCCATGCAGAAGTCTAGCTCAGAAGCCAGCAGGGGCCAAAGGTGAGCATTCTCCGACATGCTCAGTGTTGATTTTCAGCAGCTTTAGTACCCCTGTTATCCTAAGGCTGTAAGAGACGTGTACAAGCTATCATCCGAGTGCAAAATCGCGCCATGCAGACAGAAGAAGTATGCAGATGCTGGTAAATGAAGAATCTGAAGGTGCTAATTGTTAGGTTCCTAAACCCTTGTCTATGCCATTACCGGCACGCACACCACCACGACGCGTTCTTCAAGTATGTTTGTTGTAGGGTTGCTACGGGGAGTAGACCCAGTACTGCTGCTACTTATACACCTCGCATGCATTTCTCTTGCCCGACCGGTTGAAGGCGAAGACTCTGACAATGCTGTGCGGGCTGCGCAGTCGCTGCTGCAGCATCTACACCTGAAGCGGCCAGGCTGCAAAGATGGCAGCGGCGGCGGTCTGATGCTGGTGGCGATGATGTTGGCTGCGGTCATGGTAGGAGGTGATGTCAGTGCAGGGTTGTTTTCATTTTCTTTTCCATTATCCCTATATCCCTATATAATCCCTATAATCCCTGTAGTTTCCATTGTTTGAGAAGCGAAGAGATTTGGGGTTCGGGCTTGATGGCTGAGGCTGGGTTCCAGTGTTCCAGGGTAGAGAACGGGTTTGAGTTTAGGGAGCAGCTTTCTTCGAGGCCTGTGTACCCTGAATAGAAGCCATGTGTAGATGTTGCTTCCTTGCTGCCTCCGCCGTCCTCTGTATTTGCAGCATACAATGAGGTCCAATCAAGCTGCCGGGGTGGTGGACTGCTAGGGTTGTGCACTCTGCTAAGAACATGTTGAATTTCAGTGACCCCTCATAGCAGGGTTCTTAACACTGCGAGCATCCACAGACGCCCGGACATAGACTTCTTCGCGTAGCACTTTTATTCAATACGGTCACTGCGCTTTGACTTGTGCTAGGTGAGCTCTTGCTTCAGAAGCTCCGTGCATGCTTTCTAAAAAGAACCTGGAAGTCTGGAAGGTCCCAAGATCTGCGGATTACACCGGACTCTCACAGTTTTTGAAGGTCTCATCAGGGCTCCCACTTCACATTGAGATTGCGAGCGATTTTGCTGCGAGTAAATGACGCCGCATCTGTTCCAGGCCTGCTGTAGCAATATGATCATGACTCATGACTATGACGTGTGTCAGGGCAGCGTGCTATCAATGCAGGAAGTAGGTTTGCCTACATTCACTAGAGCGGTGTGAAAGCCCATATGCTGTCTGCGGCTTCGTCGTGTGCAGAAAGCCGTGTACGGAGCAACTCCACAACAAAGGTGGTACCCCTGCCGGAATGGTGATGAAGTACGCTGAACGGACTACATACCCAACAGAGAAGGAGCCTGCATTCTGAGGGTGCCGTTGTAAAGCTCACTGAAACGGACTTGGCTTCAAAAAACGCCAGCCCTAAGACCGCGGCAATGCGCTACATAATGTATCATCCCTGCAGCAAAAACGGGACCAACAAGTTGGATAGCACCCCTCTCCTCTCAGGCCGCTGGCCCTTGCTGTAGCGAATTCTGAAGAGGAATCCATCGCTGCCTCGTTGGGGCTCCGGCCTCTTGGCGTTCACTTAGTAGTACTAGTTCTGCAAAATTGTACTAGCATTTAAAACAGTAAAAGTACTAGTAATAGTAATAGGGAAATAACTGTTTAGGTTTTTGGGGCTAGGGTTTAGGCTTGAAGATTTTGGATTCCAGGTCTAGGGTTTGAAGTTTGGGGCTTGCGCCTTTACATTTCGCAGAGTGTCAGCAAGTCAGAGAAGATTTGACACGGGCTCTTTTCTAGGGACTGCATGAAGTTAAAATTTGCTGTAAAGTGTTTCGGCTTGTTCAAACCTCATGTGGGGCATATAAGGGGGGCTCTTCATTGAAGACATACCCTTCCGAACCCCGAAAAAGCCATGCAGTATCAAATCAAATGAAGATGCGAAGCGGTCGACATGCAAATCGAGTTTTCCGGCATGATTGGCGGACGTCTCTTGCTGGTCTCCTTCTGGGGGCTCGGAACGGGTCATGCAGCTCAGTGCGCTTGCTGGGGCCAGACACAACTGATATCGAGGTTTGCCAGGCAGTGTACAGCAAAAGTCTTCAAATTGCACCCACGAAGACCCCGAACAACAAGCCCGCACGAAGGGAGGCAACAGAGAGGCACAAGGCGAACACGGCCAGAAAACCCGGCCAATGCAACCCGGACGAAGGGAGACAAAAGGGAGTCAAAGGGTCCGGGAACCCGGCTCCGGCTTCCAGCTAGCCTTACCCTAGGGCTCCATGTCTATAAATAGTACCTACATTGGGCCCCAAAGTCTATAGATATGACCTACATTGGGCTATTTGGAGCCTTAGGGTTACTGGGCATGGCATAATTCCTGGAAGATACTCGTATCAAGCACCCCTGAACTCCAGCTATTTGAGGCAAAAATGTGAGACTTCCTCGTTATCTTATACTTTGTTCCAGACATTGATGACTAGGCTGTGGCTTGTCGACCCAGCAGCGGAGGTGGGCAGCTGCCAAAGTTTGAGTCTCTATGTTGAAGTTGGGCCTTCATGTGCTCAGGAATAAAAACCCCTTTAAAGGCCCAGGCATTGAGGATCTTGTGATTCTGGGGAAGTTTGCGCGCCCTTTACCGTGAGCAGTTAGCCGCTAAAATGCCCCGACATCTCAGATTCAATTGAAGCCCTAAGTCCCAAAACACGACAAAGCTCGAAGCGTCTGTGCTAAGCTTACACGCACACACACACACACATAGACCCAAATCCCAGCAGGTGACCTTGGAAGAGAAGGCCAGCTTCTACGCCCTGGTATCTGAAGGCAGTTGAGGGAGGTCAGACCTAGCCCCTCGCCACTCACGAAACTTCAGGGTGCATTTGGGTTATTCTCAAAATTATGGGCCGCTTTTGGTTATAGATTAAATTGCGGCACCTAATATCTGGGGGTACCAAAATGGGGCCTTGATTTGAGAACTAGCCATTTGTGCCAGCCATACGGAAGCCACAGCGTGGGGTTTAACGCCGCAGGCGTGTCACCGAACTGAAGCTGGTGTCACCTTGAAAAGTGGTTCCTGAACCCCAAAAGTATGTAAAATAATGGCCTTTATGGCTATTATTAGGGGTTTAGGGCCATTATTTTACATACTTTTGGGGTTCAGGTTCAACATTTCGTAGCCACCCAAACTTCCATGCCCCCTCTTCCTGGCAAATCGGGGATGCAGAGATTAGGTGTCAGGTCTAGGTCCAAGGTGCAGGCCTTCAGGAATGCAGCGGCTCGGGGGATGCGAGCGTGATAATTTGAAGGCTAGCTCTTGCCAACTGGAACCAACTCAATGCTACCCTGCATGGACACGCTCATTTTTGAATGCGCTGATCACGGGATGACGTCATGAATCAGGTACCCCCGTATGGCGAGAACTGCTATAGCTTGAGAAGGTGTTCACCCTACTGCTTGTTCTCCTTCGGCTTTGCTCCATGCTCATGATCGATGTGGTAGACCTTACCCTGTTGGGACCCTGTGAAGCCCGATTCCATTTGCTTCGGCATGTAGTTCCCTGCAGTTGTGCTATGCAGTCCAGATCGCTCCTGCTCCTGCGCGCACGGAAACAAACATGCAGGGCCTACGCCTGAATAGGGATGTCTTCAGAACGCAGGTCTCAGCAATGAGTCCACGAAAATCTTGGCAGTGCATGGAATCCGCAGCCGCAAGAAACTCCCAAGTCATAAAGGTGCCCTGTAGTTGCGCTCTCGATATGCGCTCTCGATATCATCAGAGTGGTCCTCACATTCAATGTAGCAAAACGATAGATAAGCCACGCGAGCTACTTCCTTCGGTGCGAACTTTTGAGCAGAAGGCTTTAGACACAAATAAGCCAGAGACTAAGGTCTACAACATATGCGGATGCTTGAATGCTAAAAGTGAATGTGAGTTCCCCGTATTCCTATCATTCACAAAGATCCACCCCAAAACAGGAGATTCAAAATACTGAGGCCTCCACAATGGATTTGAGGGGCCTGCGCCCAGATTCCATGCTCCCAGTTTCCAAGCTCCCCCCACGCCACGGCAACAATTTCCACAAGGCGCGGAATGCACCAGTGAGATGGACATTGGGTTTAGGGTTTAGGGTTTAGGGGAGTACCCAGCTTGGAAACATAGATGGTGTAGGGTGGGGCCTTCGATTTCAAGTGTTGCCATCAGAACACCACATCGCAGTACTTTTGGTGAGAATCCCACAAGTGTCCAAGAGTAACATAGGTAAATTAGCAGTTAAAATGCTGGGGGCAATCATCGCTCAGATACCAAGAAGGGGGACCAGAGCAGTGCACGTCATGCCACTGAAGGGAAGCCGCTGTATTGCAGGCCTACAAGCCTTTGAGCTGATTTAAACGCAAACTTAGCATGCTTCATATAGTTTCCAGTCTCCCTGAGCTAAGGTATGCGGCGCCATCAAGAGACCCATTCTCTTTTCTTCAAAATGACAAAGTATCCGCATGGTTGCGAACACAGGAGGCGAATCTATCAAGATCTGTGCATTTCTGCAGGATGCTCTGTGACAAAATTGAAATCACGTTGTGGGATGCAGTGACGTGACGTGTCAAGTGGAATACGAGGCTTCTACGCTCTCCTCTGACTTTGCAGACGCAGCCGGACTTCCCAAGCTTGCGGTCATTCTTCCTGGATCTGCACACTATTCCAGCTGCACAGACAACACCCTTGTCCCACGTCAACGTGCGATCCAATCCTTGAAGCTTCCGATCTGATTCTGGCATTATTACTTTGTTACTCGCCAGAATTGAGAAACGGGTTTGGATTATTCCAAATTTTGATTTATTGCTTTTAATAATTCTCAAGACTATGATTTGTTGATGACCCCCTCATTGATCAACAAACCGCTCATCAAATTTCTATGATTTTTTCAGGATAATATATACGGATTAAGATTCGCAATCAATCATGATTCAGATGATATTTCGGATACGAAAAGAAAAATAGATATCAATATGTATTCATATTATATATCGGCAATCTGGATTATAGAATCGAATTATAATGATCGTAATTTGATTTCTCTTCTTTATCATTTTCTCAATTAGAAGATTTTATGAAATCAAAATTCGATATACATATATTTTATGAATTCAATAGATAATTAAAATTGAAATATGATAGATCATTATATTCATAGATCGAAAGATATTATATATATAAATCTATTTGATAGACACAAATTAGAAAATATTGATAATCGAATAGAGAAAAAAGGAGATATTTGATGAATAGGATAAAAGCTTCGCATAGATTTAAATAGAAATAAGAAACAATTCTCAGGTTCATTCGTCTAGAATGAAGATATTGAGCATAATTAATAGAAAAGAATAATATTTAGGATAGGATAGAAAGATGGTCATATGATTTTGCTTTTTCTATTTGATGATTATATAATGAATTTTAAAGGTTTTTGATTTCGAATCGGATAAATTGGGAGGTAATTGAAATCCTATTATAAATATATGAGATTTATAATTATCATTTTGATTTCATATAATTCATGCGTTTTGATTTTGATCTATTTTAAAATATTTCTATATATTTTTAGGCAGATAAAGCTTGCGAATTTTTTTGATGATAAATATTAGATGAATTATGAAATATATTATTTATTTCTTTTTAGATATGCAAGAATTCATAAAATCTTATAAATTACGAAGATTATTTATTTGAAAGGTTAGTTCTATATTTAAAGAATTTAGATAAATATCAATTCTATGAAATATAATGATTTGGGATATAGAAATAAGATATCAAATATATTCTTTAATTTCATTATTCATGAGAGAAGAGAAATAGATAGAATAGAGATAGACGCCTAAATAATTAGGATGGTATTTATTTATTTTCTTTGAATCAATGATTTCAGAATTTCATATTTATCGAATGTTTGCAAAATTACGAAAAACTCTAATGAAGACCCGGAAAAAAATAAATTTCATATGATTGATATGATCGTAATTATCTATATGATTAGATAGAAAGAATAATTCGTAATTGATTTATGAGATATCTATCAATAAATTGAAAATGATTGAATATTGAGAATTTTGAATATTTATATATTTTTCAAGATAGGATATATTATTTAATAGTCGAAGAATATATATTAATCGTCATTTATAAAAATTTTTGATGATAATAATCTCTTTCTTTTTCAATGAAGAAAAGAATTATAGATTATTTAAGACATAAATAGCAGAAAATATATATTCGATAAAAGATAGATATTTAGATTGAGAGGTTGGATTGATTGATAGATTTATAGGTCGATAGGATATAAGATTGATAGATAGGTCTTTTATACCATCAGAATCTATCGATATATGGAGAGGTTAATAGGACGAGATCTTGATTGATTGATTGAGCAGCATAGATTAAAGAAGAATTCTAAAAGGATCGGGAACGCGATCTACGGCCATCGGCCGAACCGCAACGCAGATAATCAAAGAGAGATAAATGAGG
>CAJNIZ010046743.1:5083-27251 GCA_905231905.1 Symbiodinium pilosum
TCAAAGATGTATAGTCCCCCTTAAGTAGATAGAATATGGGGTATATGGGACCTTATCATAATATACCCAAAGTCATATTCTAGCTACCTAAGGGGTTGTGAGGGGGTCTTCATTTGTGATGGGTCCCCTGGCGTGTAGGAATCTCAACCAAAGACGAGGGCAGTGATTGTCTTTGTTTGTGTATCCCACATAGCCTGGGGCACATTCTGCTTCCTAGTCAAAGATATGTTGTTTTTGGAGGCTTTTCACGTCGCATGCCCGGACAGTCTGCTTCGACCTGGGTGTCAAACCTAGCCTAACCCTTTCTCTAAGCCCACCAAAGCCATCTGCTGCAAAGCCTCCATCCACCTTCTAAAAGTCTGGAGTACATGCATCTCCCGTGAAAAATCTACGACTAGAATGGAATAACCCCAGGTTCAAACCCTACAACACGTTGGGGTTTAGGGTTTAGGGCCCCATCCATCCGCCCAGTCCGGCCCATCCGCGGTGGATATGCTGAGGTCCCATTTCAGGAAGCTGGTGTAGAACTTACCTGGTCACTTTGGGCATTTCTCAAAGGCATACCTGGGGACTAGAACAGTTTTTAAGGATTTTGCAGAAATACTGTTGAGAAACTCTCATGTGAGGGTTTCGGGGTGAAAGAGTAGGGTGCAGGGTCTAGGGACTGGGTTTGCTTTGTTTGTTTTAGCTTTTTTTGGCTTGTGCATTGATTTCAAGTTGGGAGGCTTTAACAGGCCTAAAGAGACGGCAAGTTCCTAACCTACGCGGCGCGCAGAGCAACTCCAACGCGATACCTGCCGGCGCTTCTCTGCAGCTTAAGATGACAGAAGCGAATTCTGGCAGTCCGCTTATGCACCTTCATCCATGCACCCCGAAATGCTTAATCCCCTAAGCCCTGAGGCCCTAACCCTAAACCCGAAAGTCCCGTGGCCATAAATCCGATAAACCCTAAACTGTTAACTCAGACCCTTCGATCCTAAACCCTAAGCTCGAGGCCCCTAAACTAAAACTAGAGATCGAAAAAGAGCCCAGAAGCGGAAGGAAGAAATGCTGGAGAAGGCAGGACCTCAATTCACAATCAGGAGGCTTTGGGGATTGGGGATTTTAAGTTGTACTGGGTTCAGGGCCATTGGGGTCTAGGGTTAATGGGATTCAAGGCTTATCGGATTTAGGATGTAGGTTTAAAGCACGATCTTTGGGTGGGCTCAGCCCACTCTCTGCTACGAACGGGCTAGGGAACCTGCCTATAAAAGACGATATGGCTACGACTGCCCTACCAGGGGAAAACACTTGTAGTGCATGTTTGTCATAAGGCTGTAGATTACATCAGCCTTAGGGTACAAGCCTGACCCAACGAAGTATATAAGGCCCTAAATCCTTAGCCCTAAACCCTACTTGGGCGGCCAGGGAGCAAGCAGCCATCTGCTTGTTCGAGCCCGCCAATGTCTCCGCCTTGTGACAACAACAAAGCCATGTCTCCCTACAGTTTAAGGTTTGGGTGGACCATACCTTGCAAACCCTTTTGCAAAAAAATATCATTTGCCCGAATGCTGGACATTTCTGCAATCTCACACTAAAAGCGTAACGCTGCGCAAATAGGAGGATGAAGTAAAAGATTCAAAAGTGTCATTGTTCAGCTAGGAGCAGCCTGAAAACCTGAAACCTGGGAATTGGAAAAGTGTAACTTTTCAAAGTCCAAAAGCTTAGTAATTTGCCTCTAGAGAACTGCCATTAGTTCCAGGCAAGTATCAGGAAGTCCACTGAGGAGGCCAAACTGTGCACCGTGAAACCTTGTGAACACTTATCATTGCTAGATGCCAGGAATGCAGAAGTGGGAAGCAACTTCTGAATGAACACGCTAAAAACTGTAACGTCGTAATTCCACGTTTCAGGTAAAAAAGGTAATTTCGACGTTCCCAAAAAAATGTTATTCTGTTTTTTTTCTGCCATTTCGACGCCGATTTCTGCCATTTCGACGCCGATTTCCGCCATTGTTTTTCGCGCCCCGACATGCAACAGTGTCATCTCAAAACAATGGCGGGCTCGAAAAGTGGAATTTCGAAAACTGAAACCAGACTGCTCCTGAGCCCATGGAGCAGGTGTTTTGCATTCTGCCAGACGTGTGCACAACCATGCATGAATTGCACGATAAAGGTTTCCGCGCTTGTTGGCGGCAACAACACCCACATACCAATCTCCCACAGCATGGGAACTGATCAGAACCAAAAACCGCCAAGCCATTACACAAAAGCAAAAGCCCCATCAGCAGAGTCCCAGGCATACATAAAACCTCCATCTCGCTAGAGTTGGAAATCAACACCTATTTGTCCAAAATTTAAAGAACCAGAGGTTTCCGCCATTTCGGTGTAAAACCCAGTTTTGTGGGAAACTGGATTTTTTGTCAACTTTTGGGTTTGCTAAGTAGGAATGTTTAAATCCAGTTGTATGATCCATAATAAAAACTCCAGGTATCCCCATTAATAACCCCTACGATACGTTCTATATAGTCCACGTTAAGGAGTTTAAACTCTAGCTGATAAACCGGAGCTTCATGCGGAGATTGGGTTAACTTGACTATATTGGGAATTGAACTTGAACTTCATGGGACTTCATGACTTGTTGGGCAATCTAGTCTTCATTTCGTACGACTTGCCAGGTGGAAGTTGCAGATTTGTGCAGGACGCAGGATCACAGGCTTGAAGTTACATGTTCCGGGCTTTTTTTTGGGATACCATCCAAAAAAAAGTATTCGCATTGGCTTTGAGTATCTGGAAGCACCCCAAACCCATTTCTGAAATGATCCCTTTTAACTTCCTCTTGTGCGTTCAACACAGTTTCCGTGTCATTTTTTGTTTTACTTTCCTTTCCATGTGATTCTCCATTATGACCCTAAACTCTAGACCCTTACAAATAGAAAGACAATGGAAACACGTAGCGTGAACCCCAAAGTGGAAACCCTATTACCATTCTTCCAGAAACCTAAAGCCTGAACAATGAGATCGCAGCTGCCTGAGGGGAACTCCAGCCCGTCTCGCCAATCCAAAGGAGGCTTGTTGTCGTGCCCGTTAGAAGCCTCATGAAACGGCTAGGCATGTTTAGGCGTCAGGGGTTACGTAAGGTTTCAGGGTACAGGGTTAAGGTTTCAAGGTACAGGGTTCAGAGTTTATGGCTTAGAGCTGGGAAATAAGGGTTTAGACTTACGTGTTGGGAGGTTGGGGGGTCCAGGGTGTGCTCGGAATTTACAGCATGAGCCTCATGCATCAGCTATAGGTGGGAACGTTACGAAACAGCAGGGTCAGATAACTTGTGGTGACAAGGACAAAATCTTCCCCAGGATAAATAATCTTAGGTAACGTCCTGCAAGCCTTCTGTAAGCTGGGAAAACTGATGCCGCTGTTGACCAAGGCTCCACTCCTGGGATCGATTTGTGGAGGGTTCTGAGGGATAGGGGTGCCCATTATAAAGAATCAAAAAGGATCAGGGACGTCCTATGAGGGCATTTTTTGATTTCTACGATAGGTGTAGCACGTGCGATTTAGTTTGAACCATGTGAATTGACAAACATTCTTTCAATGTCGGAACACCGTGCTCTTTCTAGGTCAACTATCCCCCAAAAATGTGGACAATGTTGCATGGCAAGTGCTCTGCAACAACGTCATATTGGGCCGCAGTCTTGACCTGATATGAATAATGTTCTTTGGCAGCTGCTGAGCCAAACTACATTAAGTTCTTCTCCTGGTACTGTAGCCCTAAATGAAGATACAATCTTGCTCTGTGCTGGGGACAATCGCGTCCTCACCAAAATGCCACTCATACACTAGCCTACACTACTCACAAGTAAAGAGAAGCAAGTTGTGCGCCCCGTACCCCACGCAGGTCTATCTATAACTGCACTTACCTACAACGCAGAAATCATGTCTAAGTACTCGTGGCTCAGGACTCAAGTGTAGGTAAGTGGAGTGCAATGATGCATAACGTCTATAGTACCCCTTAAGAAGATCGAGTATGGGGTATATGGGGGTCTTACTTTGGTTTCCGGGGAGTCCATATTCTATGTACGTACGGGGGACTATGACCCTACTGACTTCAGACCTAGACCTCGAATTCCGATGCCGAAGCTCCGAGCCCTCAAAGCATAGGCTCAAGGCCTTAAAATTCCCGCCCAGCCCCGGAGTTCACCATGTATGAATGAATGGTTGAGCCACAAAGAGGGAAAGTTCATCATTTCTTGTCGATGTAGCCCAAAAACTCCAGATCTTATAAGCCCAGTGCACCTCAAAAACCCGAAGTCCCTGAAGCCCCCAGCTTCTACGCCCCGTAAATGCATACCTCCCAACATGCAAGAAGGCCGTCAACCTCTCGGCCTCAAATCTTGAACCCTGAACCGCTGGGCCACTGCATCCGCTGCCGCATGGTGGTGGCCATCTTCGGCAAGTTGCAGTCGTCGTCAAAACAGACCGAGGACTTGGTAGCCTAGCAGAACTTGGGGTTTGGAGATCTTAAAGGGGCTGTATAGGGCTCATATTTGAATATAGGTTGGGGTTTTCGGGTTTTACGGCTTAGGGGTGGTTAGGGTCTAGGGCTCAGGTTATGTAGGCAATTAATTGGTAAGCCCCAAGTAACGGAGAAACAGACTTGTAACCGACAGTGAAAATGCGTTAGCTGTGTTTATATAGGGTTTATGGAGGATTTTGGCTACCCCGAACCCTATGGCAGTCAAGAAATCACACCACTGCACCATCAAACATGTCGGGCCTCTTAGCTTATTCAGTGAAGCCAAGTGCAGGCAGCCCATTGCAAAGGATGGCTACCTTCAACCACGCGAAGACGGTGGGATCAAATCTAGGTGTCGGCTGCTCTCGACCTTGCTCCACTTCTCCTTGAGGAGTTCGTGCTCAAAAGTGAGGGCAGGCAGGAGCCGGCTGTGGTGCAGCAGCTCTGCCTGCTCCATGCCCTCTACGTCCACATTCAAAAGGCAGGACATCCATCGGTTTGAGGAGGTGGTTGATGTCTGCAATGGCCGCGTGCTCGAGAACCTTGTCCTTGGCTCGAGCTCGGCAATGCGGCTTTGCTCAATGGCCCACACACTGCAGCCACGTCGCGCTTCGACATCTTGCCTATCAGGGGTTTGTTCCCAGGAGACCTGCGGCGTCTCCGCTGTGCCAAGCGCCAAGTTTGCGCAACACGTTGCGAGCATTGTGGCTGAGGAGCGTGTGTGCACTGGACGTGGCTTCGACTCCAACGTATCTTGCGACGCGCGCACGAACACAAGCTGCCATAAACCCGCCTACCTGTTCCCCGCACGCCAGCAACACATCGCCCTCTTTGGGATTTGAAGGATTTCCAGAGGCTGACTCCAGGTCTGCTGAAAAGTTGCTTCCACATGTGGAAGTCGTCCGAATTTCGTCGGACCAGAAAGTCTGAGCCAGCCTCTTGGTCCTTGACCCAGCTGCCGGAGCGCGCGTGTGGCGTCCACGCAAGCCACGCGGGTGACTTGATTGGGCAAGCGAAGCCACCCCTTCTTGAAGTCGAAGGTCGGGTCTTTGCTTGTCCTTCCAGCGGCCAGGGCCTGTTCGAGGGGTCTGCACTTTTTATAACCCTCGTAGAGGTCAGCCTTAGTTCATACTGGGTGCGCAAGAGGGATAAGGGAGCTCCTTAAACCCTGAACTAGACCTCCCAGATATCATTGATCGCCGACCTTTACGCGCAAGACGGTATCAGGATGGGCAACGTAAACCTTAAACCCTAATTAACCTAACATGTCAAGCTTTGGACTGCAGAAGTGCTGGAAATTTGGAGCCTTGAATTTGCCGCAAGTTGGCGTGCTAGCGAGTGTCTTTGCTATAATTGTCCCGGGCCATGCATCTGGCCATTTGTCCTACCAAAAGGCCGCAACTACCAGGAGCTACGTCCCAGCTCATATACACAGGAATTAGGATGCGGGTACCGCCCATGGAACCCCTGCAAACACTGGGTCCTTAATTTCAGGGTCCCCTTAACAGCAGCTTCCAACTTCAAACCACCTCCCCCCAGTGGAGGCTATAGATTTGGGATTTCGGGTTTGGGGTTTAGGGCTTAGGCAAAGTCTAATGCCGGCAGCCTGGTACGGGCTTTTAAACTTGTGGAATGACATTATTAATTTGTATCCTGGCTTTAGGGCTTGGGGGGTTGGGGTGTAGGGATCACGGGGATTCATACGCTGATTCCTTTTGAAACGTCACAGTAGGCCTTTGCAAGAAAGACCCACCAAGCTATGGCCATGCTGCAGGGATCTATCCTTTGTCGAGTTTTCCTCAAGTCATGGTGCCGCCTAATTATGAGCTGTATGAATGCTAAACCGTAAGCCCTAAACGTGCGGCCGGCTCCTAGCCGCAACCTCTAAAACCTGCATGAGAACTCTAAGCCCTTCCTTAGCCACGCCGTCTTCGCCAACAACACCACCTTTCTGACCTTTTAGGACCACCCCTTGAATCTTCAGCCAAAATCAAAATGTGTAGCCCTTGAACCCTCCCCATAGCTCTGAAAGCCATTTTCGGAACTTCGAGGGATTATCGGTCGTGATGGTCTTTTGATGGAAGCCTGTTTACTGGGCATTAGGGTTAGTAGGGAAGAAGGGAACCTAGACCCTCCTCCTACCCTCTATTAAGGCCTAAGTACCTACTATTAGGGACCATATATCCCCAATTAAGGGTACAAGGAGGGTCCTGGAATATAATCCCCAATATCATATTCCCTGTTCCCCACTACTAACCCACAGGACGCCGGGGTTGAATCCTTGCAGATGCCTTGGTGCATTTGTCCGTGGTGCCCTTATCCAGGGCATTGGAGGTGTCGAAGTAGGGGTAGATGTTCAAGGTAAAGACCCAGCGATCGCCTCAACTTGGCATTCTGGACTTTGGACTGAAGTTAGGTTATAGGGTTCAGGGTTTACACTGTTGACACTACAAACCCTACATGCCCACAACTGCCCCAACCTAGGAAACTTGGGCTATTCTCGAATATAGGGCCCTCGGTGGGAACCTGTACTGCGTGTTGCTGAGGTTAAAATTCAGCGGTGCAATATGTATGGCTTCGCAGTGGAGGGGGCGTTGGTGGATGGCGTCAGTCCTTGTTCACATAATCTCTTTTTGTTTTGGGGGGGGCGAGGGGGGGGGGGTGCTTTGGGAACCCGAAAATGGACGCAGAGGGGCGTATATGGAGAAGGACTGAAAATTTAGGTTGTTGTACGCAAGGACACCATTTCAGCATGTTCACCATCCTGCCTACAATGTAGTCCTATAACCACGGACCACCCTGTCCACCAGACCCCTCCCTCATGAAGCAGCTCAAATTTTACTGCTCTTTCTTTTCAGATCAGAAGATACAATTTCAATTACAAGGTTTTAAGTGAATCAAAAGCGATCGCTGCTGGGGGATGAGAGCGGAGCCAAGAAGTAAGGAACCGGGATCACATCTTTGAACTAAGGAGTTGGACAAGCATGTTGGTATGTGGGCTTCTGATTTGCAGTGCAATGGTTGAGGATTTGTGTTCCTGAGTATTGGGCTCTTCTTTGAGGACCTTGCTGCCTTAGGAAATGGCACTGGGAAAAACCCTACACTAAAGCCTAAATCCTAAAAACTGGGCCATGAAAGCTATCCAACAAGCCAAGGTCAAAGTAAACTTCATGTAAAGAACAGCCCCGAGTCTTTATTAGGGTACCCCTCTGTCTGGAAACTACCATCCTCTAACCCCTAAACCCTTTTCTTCCCTAAACCCTAGCCCTAGACCCTAAGCCTAAACTCTATACCCTAAGAGCCCAAGGGTAATCTAATTTGCTACCTTGCTCTCAAGGTAGCATGGAACCCTAGGAGTCCCGATTGCAAAGAGCGGTCCTCTTCCTAGGGCCGCTGTGTTGTTGGTATCCCACAAGGGGTTTGTTTAGGGTTGAGCATTCAGGGTAACTCCTGGGGCGCCGTGACGGCCGCCCTCGGTTTGCCTCGTCTGGTTTTCCTCGGAACCCTAAACCCTAAACGGCAGCGCGCATCCACCCTAGACCGAAAGCCCTACTCTTGCAAAGCGAAATCCCTAACATCATAACTTACTGGTGGGTTTAGGGCTTAGGGTTGAGGGGAGTGGAGAAAGAGATCCCCTGTAGTAGTCCCGGTTTAGGATTTAGGGGTTTAGGGTTCCTGCATTCATCCTTCTAAGACATTCCCTCATACAAATCCCTGCTAATTTCACCAGTGCCTGACCCAAACCTTGATGTTAGCCTCAAGGCCTGAACTGCCCTACACCCTAAACCCTACATCCTAAATTCTAAGCCCTAAACCCTAAATTCTAAAACCTAAACCCTCAACCCTAGATCCTAAACTCTAAACCCTAAATCCTTAAACCCTAAACCCTCAACCCTAAATCCTAAATCCGAAGCCCTAAATCCAAAGCCTACATCCTAAACCCTAAACTGCCAGCCTCTAACTCTCTAAAGACCCTGAACGCGGAAGTCCAAACCGCGAAGCCTATGCTGCGGTATGCAGGGTCCATGTAGTTGTAGGGTTTAGGGTAGGTATATAGTATATACTTAGCGCCCAAAGGGGTTCCCATAGAACTACTTTAGGGCCCAAGTATATAGAATCCTCGGCCTTCGTCTAGACATCCAAACCCCAAAACTCAACCCGGAAAGTCCCAAGCCATAAGCTGCTCAAATTGCGGCACGCCAGAACCCGCAACCATCCTGAAAGCTGTAATTCCTAAACCCTGAAAGGTTACACTTAACCCTAAACCCAAGGCAACCCCAAAAGCCGGAATAAGGGCGAGGTGCCGAATTTTTCAACAGCCTGTCTCAGGAGTGTGTTGCAGGCTGCCCCAGCCTCCTCCAAACAGGTGGCTATGAGTCTCGCATCTGGGCATTTTACACTCAAAGATGTGGTAACCATTATTGAAGGGAGTCCGAAAAAGGGGATCCCTGATGTCTTGAAAGCTCCATAGACGACGGGGTATGTCTAAAATCTGATGACGATTCCTTTCAATGATTTGGGTCTTGCGTTTTGGATTTACGGTATGCGGGGTGTCGTGTGGGAAGTTTGAGCATGGGATGCTGCGTGCCGGATTGTGAAGTGTGTGTAGTCAAAACTTTGGTCTTTTGGGTTTTATACTAGGGTTCCGGAGAAAAAGTTAAGAATACTTGAGAACACGCTGGGATGGCAGGAAGCCCAAATGGAGAGCCCTTTGCGCAGGCTTCTATAACTTAAGTGTCCCGGCGTGTTTGTGTGCAGGGGCATACCTTCGTGGATGAAACCACCTGATCCCAACGATAGGGCAATCTGCTTCGGGGTCTGTGAAAGAAAGCAAGCAAGCTGGTATTAGGCATTAGGGTAATTCTCTAAATTGTGGCCCCCTTTTGCTTATGAATTATAATACGGCACCTAATAAGTATTTAAGGGTTCCAAAATGGGACCCTAATTTTGGGGACTACCCATTAGACTATCGTATGCATTTGCCACGGTACCTTTAGTTCCAGCACAAGACAGTCTCCCAAATCCTCAAGCCCCTAATAAGTAAACAGTATATACCCGAATCAGGAAACCCCTAAGCCCCTAATTATGCTCTTAAGCTCCTCTACCCCGAAGCCCTAATCCTTCAACCCTATACGCCCAGGCCCTAAACCCGATAAACCCGAAACCCAAATCCTTAAGCCCTAACCCTTCAACCCTAAGGCCTTTTCCCCATAAAGCGCAATTCCTACTCCCTCGGCCGTAAACCCTTACCCGTTGCCTCTACGAAGGGGCTGCCAGAGAGAATGTAGCCACCGAAGACCGATGTCCTGGGTCTTGTGGTTTGGGGAATTTAGGTCGTCATTTCGAGCTCCTGAGCATCTGTCTGCCAACTGCTTTTATTTTTTTCTGTGGTGTTGGGTCGAATCGCTGAATTGGGAACAAGGCCTCCAGCTGTAACAAGCAACATTCCCCACTCCGTGAAACACCAAGGCGGTGCACTGGATGCTGATGTAGACCCGTGTTTCATGAGCCTTCTAACCCTCTCTCTCTAATGTAGACTACATAGAAGGGATCCTAATATTAAAAAGAGGGGTTTCTTCATCACGGGCCTACCTTAGACCTTCAGCCATGAGTCCTTACAGTTGTCCTTCATTGGATGGAAAAGAAGATGGCAGGGAAGCGCTACTGTCGGTTCGCAAGTTGTAGCGAGATGTATCTCAAGAAGTCCTTTGATGACCCGACCCTTGGTCGAAAAAAACAAAAAAACTGAATGCCACATCTCTAAACCTTCATGTCATGTAGACCCCTGATTAATCCTCCTCTTAATAAGAAATATAATAGGGATCCTAGCATTGAGGCCCTTAAAAAGAGTGTATTAATCACAGGTTTCCATGAGGATCCATAATGGAGGAACATATCCCTATGGCAGTCACAATATAACCTTGCCAGTGATCCATTCCTTCATTCCAATGCTGGACCCTAAGATCTACACGCAAGTATTCTCCGACTCCTTTTCCATTCCTTCATTCCCTTCTAGCCGCCCGAAAAGAACCCTAAGCCTAGACCCTAAACCCTAAACCCTAAACTCCAAACCCTAAACCCCATAAACCCTAAACCCTAAACCCATAAACCCCTAAACCCCTGTTCTTGCTGAGCCAGGGCTCAGCGGAACGTCAGAAAAGCCATCCTCGCTCAAACAGCACGAAACATCCGGCGGGGGCGTCGGGGAGTTTCAGGGTTCATGGTCGAGGGGCTTAGGGTTTATAGGGTTTAGGGTTTAGGGTCTTAGGGTCTAGGGTTTAGGGGGGATTGGGGCGTAGGGTCTGGGGTTTAGGGGGGATTAGGGTTTTTGGTTTAGGGTTTAGGGTTTAGGGTCTTAGGGTTTAGGGTTTAGGGTTTATAGGTGTTGCCAGGTCTTGGCACAAGAGAGTCCTGAGTGTGAGGGCTTTGAGAAGGTCGGGGGCTTCTTCTTAGAAGCTATTGCTTTGCTTCATGTTCATGCCAGCTATAGTCTAAACTCGTAGCACTCCCCAAAATAACCCCTGTAATACTCCCCTGTATTAAATTAACAATTCCCTAGATTACTGCCCCCCTTTAAGGATGACTGTGCCAAACCCGACGAAGGGTACATCTGGAAACATACAACGCGGGCAAAAATGCAAATCTCCCTGCCGATGTGTACCCTACCAAAACCTGCCGTGCACTGGAAGGAAATCCTGCAAACAAAAAGCGATCCCCAAACCCTAAAGCCAAAAACTCCAAACCCTACAATGACTGCAATCCCCCTCGCACCTGTCGCGTCATGAGATGCAAGGCGAGCGTTCAGGGTTTAGGGTTTCACCCCCAAGCCGCCCCCCCAAGCCGTACATGGGTGGTTGTCAAAATTATGGTCCCTTTTTGGGTACCCTAAATATTAGGTCCCGTACTATAATAGGGATCCGATAAGGGACCATAATTTTGACAACCACCCACATAGGCAGTGAACATTCCTACCGAGCTTCCGGGTCCGACAGAACTAAAATGCTTTAGGGTTTAGGGTTTAGGGCTTAGGGTTTAGGGTTAGGGGTAGTAGACCGCAACTCAAGCCCAAACTCTGGACCGCAGGTCCTAAACCCTAAACTCCAAAGCCTCAACCCGCCCCCAACCACAAATCCCGAAACCCTGCAAAGCCTACCCTTTTTCACTCCCAGACTTGCCTACGATCAAAAACCGTCATCAGGGTCACATGACCGTAAACCCCAGACTTCCTAAACCCTTATCTTCCTAATCTTCCTGAACCCTTACCTCTACTCTACACTTCCTATACTTCCCTACACCCTATACACTTCCTAAACCCTAAACCTCCCAATGCCTAAGCTTCCTGAACCCTAAGAACTAAACTTCAAACCTCACCCGATAAAAAACCCTGTAGATCCTTATATACCCTAAACCCTTAACCCTATATAACCCCCTATAACCCCTTTAAAGGTACCCCTAATTTTAGGAAATCCCCTTTGAGGGGGCCCCAACCCTTACAACCTTACCTGCTGGCAAGGCACAATGCCGTCCAGGTCCTGTGCTCTCCTCGTGGCGGTTTAGGCTTTGGGGGTTCGGGGGTTTAAGGGATTAGGGGGCTAGGGGCTTAGAGGGGTTAGGGGGTCAGGGGTTTAGCGGGTTAGGGGTTTGGGGTTTAGGCTTTAGGGATTGTGGTGTGAATTTAGGGTTTAGGGGCTGGGGTCAAGGGTTTAGGGACTGTGGTTATGGTTTAGGGTTAGGGTTTAGGGCTTGGGGATTTGGGCTTGGGCGTCTTTGTCTTCTGGCCTTCTAGGGCTGGCAGGGTTCTACGACAACAACAGCACCCGAAAGCAGAACTCTTTTCCAAGGTATGCATGGAGATGGGAACTTCTCAAAATTTGGAGGCATGCATGGGGCCCCAGGCATATGACGGGACTCGATATCTTTCCACTCTATATGCAAGGATACTTCTGGCAACTCCAAGGCCTATGGCAAGGATGCCATGACATATGACTTTGTATAGTCAACATACCAAGTCCCAGACCGTGAACCCTAAAACCCTAAACTCTGAACCCTAGTGCCAAGCCTTGAACCCTAAACCCCAAACCGTAAACCCTGAACCCCTAAACCTCTAAACCGTATGCTAAAACCCTAAACCACGACCCCCCTCCTTAAACTGAAGCTCCAAACACAGACCCACGCCCTGGAACTTTCGCTGCGGGCCGGGGCTCTCCGTGAGCTTTCGGTAGAAGTAACCCCCGCTCCAGAGCCTGATTTTGCATTTGTTTGAGGTTTGGGTTCGGGGTTGCTGATTTCAGGACTTGGGGCTTAGGATTCCAAAGTTTTGGATTTCAGGGTTTGGGGCTCAGGATTTCAGGAGGGATTCAGGGCTTTGGGTTTCAGGATTTTGGGCTGCAGGTTTCTTGGAGAAATAAAGTGTTAAAGCGTGGGGGCCCAACATGTTTCCTGGGCCTACACCCTTAACAGGTTTCAAGGTTCAAGGGGTTTAGGGTTTCGGCCCTCAAAAATTCAAGGCCTCTACTAGGTCCCATGCTTGAAACCTTAGATTTTCGAACGGAGAGGCAGCTCAGGGCCAAGGCTGAATCAAGACCTAGGGCTTGGGGCGTAAGGTTTGGGGTTTTGGGTTTTGGGGGCACAGGTTGCACTCTGACTTGAGGGCAGGGTTGAAACGGTGGTGGGCTTAGAGGCAGTAGGATCCAGAATCTAGCTTGTCGAGTGCTTCCGAAGCTGAGAAGTTAAGATGCAAGGTTCGGAAGATGCTGCCCTGCGGAGATCCCCGTGGTCTACGCTCAACTCAAGAGTGCAAAGCTGAAAGACTGATATCTCTTCGGATTGACCCCCTCATTCACACCTCAGCCTAGCAAAACCTTCTCGGCGGTCCTTAGATACTCTGGCATGATTACTATTACATAACCCCAATATAACACCAATATATACCCTATTATAATATAGTAGTTTCCATTCTGTTTTCCATTATCGCAATATAAACCCAATGAATCATAAGCCCTGAGTTGATAACTAAACCCTATTGACGACCCTGTGACCGAGACACCCAGAAGCAAGAACACACAACCCAACATCCCAAGCCCAGAACTGGTGCGGACTTTCAACATTCCTCGTGTCCTTGGTGGAAAAAGAAATTTAGAAACCTTTGCTTTCGGGCAAGCTTTATGTTTAAGGTCAAGTATTTGGGTTTTCGCAGGGTTTTAGGATCCAGATTGTATCGGCAAAGGGGCTGGCGCACGCAGGTCATGTCGATGCCTTTCCTTGGATAAAGACAAAGAAAACTCCAAGAATGTAGGCTTGGAATGCTCCAGGAATGTAAACCTAAAGGGTCCATGTAGGTATATGGTATATACTTAGGGCCTAAGGGGGTTCCCATATACCTACTTTAAGGCCCAAGTATATCCCATATACCTACATGGACCCTTTGGGAAAGGCCTGGAATGGAGGTTGAAACCCTAAACCCTAAACCCCTAAATCCCTAAACCCTAAACCTTAACCATAATACCCTAAAGGCCTGGAATGGAGGTTGAAAGCGAAACTTGCGGCCAAAGCATCTTGAACTGCAGCAGCTCAAGCTCGTTACCCACGGCAACCTCGGCTTTGCGCTTAGTAGGGATCAGGGCTTTGGGTTTAGGGCTTGGGGGGTTTAAAGGTGTATGGCTTAGAGCTTATAGGGTTTAGGGTTTAGGGTTCAGGGTTTAGGGTTCATGGCTTATAGTCCCCCTTAAGTAGATAGAATGTTGGGGTTATATGGAGATAATGGAAAAGAAAATGGAAACTACTATTTAGGGTTTAGGTAGTGTCTAGGGCTTCGAGTTGCAGTTTTTGCTATCCATAAAGGCACGCATGACGTGGATTCTGACAAATGCATGGGGCTTCTTGGGCTCATGTCTATGCACATCATCTGACGCAACAAGCCCTGAACCCCAAAACCAGAAATCTTAAACCTCAAAATCCTAAAACGGAACCCACTAAAGCCCAAAACACTGTAACAGCGCTTGAAGAAATTAGCTGCTATGCTGACCAAGAGCCCCCATGACATGGTCACGGCCCAGCTTCTGAAGGAGTTCCTCTGCAGGGCGATTTGAAATATCAGGGACATGAAGAAGATTCAGAAGTATAAGGATATTAATGATATGTCTCACAGTCGACGGTACTCTGGAGAACCATGGTACCCTGGGCATCCTAGACTATAAATGAATAATACCTACTTTGGGCTATTTCGGATACTTGGAGCCACTCAGTACACGAGTGCTTAGCAACCAGTTAGAACTGTATCCGAATGCCACCTGTCTGTCCCATGTACGGATGCACAGGTTCTGAGTGTAGTTAGGCTTAGGGTTTAGGGTATCGGTTTTAGGGTTCAGGGTACGTTATGTTTGATTGCTTAGTGCCATGGGCCTTCAAGTAGTTGAGCTCCAGGACGCCGCAAACCCTAGATCAGAAAAAAACACCCAAAACCCTTATTTCTAAAACCTACACCCTCAACCCCTTATAGTCCCCCTTAAGTAGATAGAATATGGGGTACATGGGGATCTTATAATAATATACCCAAAGCCATATTCTATCCTCTCAAAGGGGACTATAACCCTAAACCGACCTTACACCTGAAGCCATGCCTTCACGAGTCGCCAGTCCCGATCGTCATCCTGCTCGTCGCAGGTGATCTGCGTGCCCACAAGCACCTCGGGGAGAAGAGGGGGATCAGGGGAGCTCCCTAGACACGAAATTCTCTAGGGAATTCATCAAATACCAAAGTCTAAGGAACCTGCATTTCTGGATACCAGGTCACCACGAAATGCGGGGTGAGGGCTCAAAAACCTCAACATATGCGTTTGCCCAACTACTTCGTAGCGGTAGGCTTTCCCACCAATGAAAAAGCGCCTTAACCCTAAAACCAAAGTCCCTATAAACCCTAAGCCTGGATCCATTGGCGGCATGCTGATATTGCCGCAGCTATCTAGGATAAGGAGTGAATGCCTTCACATGTATGCTTACGGGTCCTTCGAACCCCTCAAACGGCTAAGGGCCGTGAGGAGACCGCTTGGGGCCTCAGGAAGCCTTGGGGCCTTAGAGTGGCCTCTGGGAATCTTTGGGTTCTGGTGATATGGGCCCCCTTGACGGGAGTGCTGATGGGAGTCTTTTAGCGGTTTAAGTTTTAGGGTCCCCTAAAACCTAAACCCTTACATGGCCCCCTTTATGGAAGTCCTGAAGTTTTGGAGGCAGGGAAATTCTTGTGGTCTGCTTCCCGCCCCCCGCGGCGGCAGACCTTGAGCTGCAACATCTCAAGCGCCTAGTTCGGGTTTGGGGTTTAGGGTTTGGGGTTGCGGGTTTAGGGTTTGGGGTTTACGGTTTGGGGTTTAGGGTTTGGGTGTACCTAGTCCTTCCCGTGTGGTAGGTTGGCACAACATCGAAACAGACAATGGCGAAGAAGCCCCCTTTCCCATTTCCTCTTACCCCAAAACAGGAACCCTCAACCGTAAGTCCAAAACTCTACAACCCTCAACAATAAACCCCACTCGTAATTCCTAAGCCCTGAACCCTTAACCCCATATTCTCCTAATTGCTAAACCCTAAACCAATTAAAGTTGATCTAAACCCTAAACCCTAAACCCCTGAACCCTAAACCCTAAACCCCTAAACCCCTAAACCCCTAAACCCTAAACAAGGGCAGACCTTGACGCCGTTGCTCTTCACGGCATCCAGCAGCTGCTCCCAAGCCTCCTGCAAGCTTTGAAAACTTACGTTGGCTAGTAGGGAATAGCGGAATACATATACACATATATATATATATGTTTATGTTTAGGGTTTAGGGTTTAGGGCTTAGGGTTTAGGGCTAGTAGGGAAGGAGGAAACTGACTATACATGATTTTTTAGAAGGTATATCCCCTGCTGAGCGTTAAAGTGAATCGTCAGGAATCAAGGTAGCACCTACAGTCCTAAACCCTAAACTCTACAATCTGCAATCCTCAACCCTACACCCCTAACCCCTCGACTCTACAACCCTAAAACCCAAACACTACCCCTCCTAAACCCTAAACTCTCCTAAGCCCTACTAACCCTAAACCCCAAACCCTAAACCCTAAACCCTGAACCCTGGCTCCTCTCGGCTTCCATCAGGCCAAGCCTGATGAAACGAAGGCGCGCTCAAGGGTTTTGAAGTTATAGTTTACAGAGCCTAGGGTTCGGGGCTTAGGGTTTAGACTTAAGGGCTTCAGGGTCTAGCATCTAGGACTGGTTTAGGGTTTGGGGCCGAGGGTTAGGGGTTAACGTTTTGAAGGTTTCGTGCTTTAGGGAATCTCCTGGCTTCTGGGTTAAGGCTTCAGCTCTGTTGATGATTCAAACCGTTAAAGATCACCAGAGTGGAAATGCAGCGTTCCGGGTTCAGGGCCGAACTGGCTTTACGGGATTTAGGGCTCTATAAAGTATCTACGATTTAGGCTTAAAGGCTTCAAGAAGGAATAGGGTCTAGGCCTTTGGGGTTTGACATGGTTGGCTTGACATGGTTTACGTGGTTTAGGGGTCATATAGGGTTTAGGGCTTAGGGCTTTAAGGCTTATGTTTCCTCTACCTGCCTCAGAACCCCGGCGAAGCAGAGTAGAGAAGAGAGGGGGATAGAGCGACCATTGAATATCGGCTGCATCTCGCATAGCGCCAGCAGACATGAAAAAAACATGGGGGAAGTTTGCGGCGAGGGTTGGAGCTGCGGATACGGATTCAGGGATTGATTTTGATGGTGGAGGATTTAGTCTTTTGGGTCTAGGGTTTCAGTCTGTAGTACTCAAGGCGATGTGTAATGATCAGGGATGTACTTCGCGGTTTGGCTTCTTGTTCCATGGCTTTCAGGAACCTGCTGACCACTAGCAACATTTAAGCACATCAGGCGTTTTGATTGTGTACATCACACAGGGGTGCAGCCGGCTGCGCTGTCCAGCTTGAACAGCTGAGGCTCCGTCTCCTGCTTGGCGATCGGCAGCGGCTTTGGCAACTCCAGGTGCTCGCGCACAGTGGCGGTGTTGCCTTCGCCACAAATCATTGAACGGCTTGAGCCCAGCTTGGCAATGTAGCGCTCGTGAAGGGCTTCTGAATGCACCACTCTTCGGACGCCAGTGCCGTCTTGATCCTTGTCTGGCAATGCCGTCGTGGAAGTGAGCATCGCCTCTGTCCAATCGTCCGAGCCCGGTGATCTTGTCCATCATAAGCTTGCGTCGCGCCCTGCTTCGGCCATCAAAGACTAAGACCGCCTCGTGGGGCTTGAGGGTCATGGTGTTCAGGAAGTGCCGCACTGAGTCAAAACCTTATCACAGTATGATTCTCAAATTGTCCAATTACGCCCTACAAAGTTGCACCTCTGCGATTCAAAGCATGACAATGCTGGCTGCTGCGCCAGGCCAGCAGGAAAAGCGTAGCAGTCCTAAATGCAAACAGTCAGTGCAGATTTGGACTCAAAGTGGTGGCATGGAGGTGGCGATTAATGTCCGTTGCTTGAGGCTCCGTTGGTGATTAAGCCGGTAATGCGAAGAAGCGGCTTCTGAAGGATCAGGGGCACTTGCGTTTTCAGCCCACATCCTACTTTGGATGCAACTCGATAGTGTTAAGCTTCACAGCAAAAAGCAGGGCTCGTAAAAAAAATGAGGGGCCCCTTTCCCTACCAAAAAAAAGCAGAGTATATCAGGGTCTATAGGTTTAGGGTTTAAGGGGTTTCGGCTCTATATTGGTGACCCTCGTTGGCAGGGCCTGGCATCCTTCGGGCCAGAAACCCAAACTGAGACCCAAATCCTGAAATAGCTGAAACAAGAACCCAACAACGTCGTCTTCCCCACCCTTATTCCCGCAAAAACTCACAACAACCCTGCCACCCGAAACCATTCAACCCCCGGACCCATGAAACCCCAATATTCCCCCAATAGGAACCCCATATTACCCCAATATTACCCCATAACATTAACTTGAAACCCCAGCAGGTACACAACTTTGCTATGCCGCCTTGTCCCATGCCTTAAATAGGCGGATGGACGTCAACTTCTCCTGAACATGCCCAGATGTTCAGTTTACATCGGTACCCTAAGGTTGAACAGGTTAGAGGTTATAGGGATGTATAGGGTTTAGGGGTTTAGGGTTTAGGGTATAGGGGGTCAATTGTAAAGTTTGAGGTTCGGGTGAAGGAGTTAAGATCGAGGGTTTAGCGTTTAGGGTTTAGAATCCGAAGCTTCCGCTTCAGCATGTTCAAGTGGCCATCCACACTATAGCAAATCCGCAGGATGCTTCGGAACCTACACGAAGGTTTGAGGGTTTTAAGGGTTCGACATCTCAGCAAACATCCATGCAGGGTCCGCCACAGGCACATCCCGGCGAAAGCAGAACACGAAGAACTGCAGACCCGTTGCAATCCTAAACCTTCAAACCCGAAACGCAAGCTAAAAGACTGGGGACCACTATCATCTTCTTAGTAGCTCTTCCAACACATCCCTTCTAGCAGCAGGCTCACAAAGGACCTGCGGCCGAAGATCCAAAAAGCTGGCTTCGCCTCCAGGTTTAGGGTTTAGGTCTAGGGGTTTAGGTCATCATATTATCCAACTGTTACTGCGGGGCAGTACCCAAGGTTTAGGGTTTAGGTAGAGTTTCTGAAGGGGCTTCAGGCTTGGAATGCAGGATTTGCTTAGGGACCTTGGGGCCAGGATACAAACATTGAACCCCAAATCTAAGCCTCAAAATTCACCTGAAGTGCCTGAAGACAGCAGGATCTTCTGTCAAGAGTTACTGAGAGACAAGACTTCGACAAAACTGAATGAAACCCTGAACCCTCAATTCAATCCTATATGAACCTTAAAACCTAAACCCTAAAACCTTGCACCCTAAAACCCTAAAACCCTGCACCCTAAAACCCTAAAACCCAAAACCTAAATCCCTAAAACCACAAAACCCTAAGACCCTAAAACCCTGCGCCCTAAAGCCCTAAAACCCCAAACCTAAACCCCTAAAACTCTAAAACCCTAAAACCCTAAAACCCAAAACCTAAACCCCTAAAACCCAAAGACCCCAACACCCTACAACTCTAAACCCTAAACGCCTAAAAGCCTAAAACCCAAAAACTAAACCCCAAAAACCCTCAAACCCTACAACCCTAAACCCTAAACCCCTAAACCCCTACAACCCTAAACCCCTAAACCCCTAAAGCCTTAAAACCCTAAACCCCAAACCCTTGTGTCCTGCGTGTTTGGCCAGAGTCCTCCACTTCCCGGATTGGAGTTTAGGGATTTCGGATAAGGTCTAGGGTTCAGGGTTTAGGTTTAGGGTTTAGGGCTTAGGTTCTGATTACGAGATTTGTTGGGATCAATCAAAACCTACAGCGGTTTTCTAAAATCTGAAACACCTCAATTTTGCCAAGTACCTCTTACTGCGGAGACTGTCTCGACTCGAAACGGCGCACAGACTGTAGGTATCTCTTAGGATCCCATATTACCCTCCGCTGATGCCAGGTAAGTAAGGCCCAAGTAGACTCAGAATGAGTGCGAATGAAGCCTTGACCTTATGTAGGGCTGGGGGGCGTAAGGGCGGGGACTGTGACGAGCCTCTGAGTATCCAAATGACATGTTGATTTTGTCCTATCCAAACATGATGCTTTCAAATGCCGGAGAATCGGGATACCAGCATTCAGTGCCCTCAACTCTAGACCCTACAGAACAACAAACAGAGTTCTTGGGTCCTCGGACCTTGGAGGTAAAGTAGCACCTAAGACAAACTACAGATTGTGACAAGGCTGTACCTAGAGTGTATAGCGGTTTTCCTGTATAGGACCAACCTAAAATAGTCATTGAGGACCGGCCCACGGCAGTTCTCGAATGGTTCGTGTGTTGCAAAGATGGTGCCGTGCTTAGTGCATACCACAATCCTTGAATTTTGCTTTCAGAAATACCTGAAAATCGATCCTGCACGTCCTGGACCCTTCACTGGACCCCAAAATAGAAAAACTGTTTGAAACCTACTAAACCCAACCCCAAACCCTACTCCTAAACCCTAAACCTTCAACCCTAAGTTCTGAACCTTAACTCTTTAACTTCTAGCCCAAACCCTGTAATCCCATGCCCTGAAACCTAAATCTCTGAGCCCTGAACCCCCCAAACTCCAAACCCTAAACTGGGTGGTACTTTACAGAGCGCAAAATCATTCATGAACAGGTCCTTCGTGCAACAATCACTACCCAAGGGCTCCAATGTAGTTCCTTTTTGGGTTCGTCATAGTTTTTGGGTAAGGGATTATAATATACTACCCAAAAAGGAACTACATAGGAGGGTCTGGGTAAAAAAGGAAAGGAGGTTGCCGAGGGGCTCGGGATGCCACCGGAACACTTCTGAAACGTCGTGTCATCTATGGCAAGACCTGGTCTGGTCTTGGGGATAAGTGTTTAGGGGTTCGGGGGTTGGGGTTTGGGGTTTAGGGCTTAGGGTTTGTAGGGTTTTGGGACAGAAAAAAACAGGGATATACAGGGATATGTAGATGCTAATAAGGACACATAGAGTTATGTAAAGTCATATGTTAAAGTAAGACGGGGACATGCTACTAGGACTATTTGGGCATTCAATTATTAAGGATACATGAGGATGTCTAGGGTTTGGGGTTGGTTGGTGCGGGGCGGTCTCAAATAGGTTGGTTTAGGCTTTCGGCCTTTGTGAGCGGGGTATCACTGCTACGAGGTTTGGGGTTAGCTGATGTAAGCTCTTCTACTCATTCCAGAATACGGAGGAGAGCATTTGGGGTCTAAAAATGCAGGGATATAGAAAGAGATCTAGGAGTGTACAAGGCTTCAAGAGCAAGAACTCATAAGGGTTGTCAGGGTTTAGAGTTAGGAGACCAGGACAGTTTCAATCAAAGCACTTGCTCCCGCCCCGAAATGCAATTCGGCTGCCAGCTCCCAAACGCCGGTTCAGGAAGAAGGAAGTTCTACCGTAGTTACCCCAACCCCTGAAATTAGGCCACCGAAATAATCACACTACAGCAGTTCTGGTTGGGTACCGCAACTAAAGCCCCTTTGTTAATCCAAGGTTGGTGGACGCACGCAATCTGCCGGTGTTGGGCTTCTTCTGTTCGATGAACTCCAGAAGTTGCACCCGGCCCTAAATGCTCAACCCTGTAAATATAAACCCTGAATCCAAAACCTAAACACCCCCCAGCCCTAAACACTAAATGCCAAGCCCTCAACCCTAAGCCTCTTTCTTCTGCCAAGCTTCTCCTCCAAACACATGGGGTTCCCCACGTTTGGGGGACCCACGAAGGGTCCCACATCAAATGTTGAAAAATACTGGGACCTGTAGTGGGGGCTCTCTAGCTAAGCTATGGAAACTCCTACATACGGATTTGGCTCCGCAATGTTGTGGCAAACCTCATCGCTCACCGCCACCCTTCGGTTAGGGTACAGGGCTTAGGGTTAGTGCGTTGTAGAGAAACAGGCTTCTAGATCCTAGACCCTAAACCCGAACTCTCCTCAATCCCTACAGCCCTAAATCCCAAACCCTACATTCGTGTGGCCGAGTTCCCTGGCGCTTAACCGAAAGGTTGGGATGCTAGCCAACCCTCAGACCCCAAACCCCCAGGCCCAAACCGTAAAACTTTTTAGGGTTTACCTAAACCCCCAAAGTAGGTAAAATAATAGCCCAAAACCGCTAAAAACAGCCCA